>JAYMSZ010000330.1:0-21383 GCA_036897665.1 Pelargonium citronellum
CCTCAAAAGGATCCCCAGTTACAGGATTCTAATAAAGATTTATATATTATGTGTGGACTAGCCCTTCAAGCTAAATACATTACCAATAAAATTGAGTAAATCGCTGTTTGTAGTTATCATTATAAAAATGTCTCCAGTTGCTGCTAAAATGGAATCGGGGTAAAAGTCGATTAAATAAACTTATCTAGAAAGCTTTAAATCCTGATAGGTTAACTCTGGAACCGTGTAAAGGCAAGCCAAGGTAATAAGTTCTATACAAACGGGGTTTCCTTATTTCGATTTTTATTATTTACATCATTTAATATATTACTAAATACCCGCAGTTATGAAATACAGAGCTATCCAATCGAGAGAAGCCACTTCTACAGTAACCAAGGAAGTAGGATGTTTATAATAGAATTTCTTTTACTTCCCCTAGGAAAAGCACTTCTAAATTCTACCCTTATGAAAATTTGATAAAGTGATAGCTGCGCGGAATGCTTTAGCTTAGGTAGAAATAAAAAGCTAACAAACACAGCCTAACGGGGGTACTTTAGTCCGAAAGGGACAACTATAGGTTTTAAAAAAGTTAAAGTAATTTAGTAGTCTCAAGATCTTAATACGTAAGTTCAAAAGCTATAAAAACTTTACACTTAATTGAAAGATTCGCATGAAATAAGTACTTAAGTCAAACAAATAAGTATAGACTATACTGTATACCAACTTTTTATTTATTTTACTATTCCATAATCTTATGTAGGTATGAATCCTAGCTTATAGTATAATATATATATATTAGGGTACTCCTTAATTTATTTTTTAAGCTGTTTACCTTTTGGGTATTACTCATATAAAAAGGAGCTTATCAAGGTTAAGTATTGTTGGGCATAAAGTATACTACAATAGGGCAGTTTCTTAAATGAAGCATAACACTGAATCCAATACAGGACTATAAATCCACATTTATTTATAAGCTATTGCGCCTTTTTAAATAAAAGGAAAGAGATTGAGTGAGTACTCGAATTCAAAAACTATTTATGAAGCCTTTTTCGTGACCTATAACCGGGGTTAATACTAGCTGACGTACGATTCCATTATTTATGCGAATTGCCTAGGTTTTAAATATACTCAATTTAGACTCATAGATTTTTATTAGTTTCACAAGAAAATTAATCAATCTTAGGGCAGCTCTTTTGATTTATGAGGTTCACTTAAACTTGTAGATTGTTTCCTTCTTTAAATTCCACTCTAGACATTTGAATATACGGGTAGGTATAATATGTTGAGTTTATTCATGCTTTACTGAGCTAAGGATCCCTATAGCTATAAAAAACCAGAGTTACTAAATATTTACAAGTATCACTTTGTTAGTAGAACCTGTGGTTTTTCTCATCCTTATAATCTAATAGTTGTAGGTTCTTCAAGTCACATGGAACCAAAAAAGAGGTTTTCATTACATCAGAGAATTCTAATTATATAAAGTAGTAAGTCAAGTTAAAAGAGAGAATCCACAGTTTTTAAATCAGACCAGGGACCAGGGTTATATTAAGACAAGAAGATCCACTCAGATGGACTCCGCGCCCCCTAGGTATTGGATAAGAAGATTCTGTTGTGCCCCAAGTTTTCAAGTTTTAATAGAGTAAAAAAGGGTGAGCTTGAGGTAAGCCCGTGACTAGGTTTTTAATTAGTTATTGTTATTGATGATGCTAGCGAAGAATCATTAAGCCAGTTATGGAGTGGAGATTTTTTGCTATTGGCTATTGCGACCTCTCTCTTTAACAGGCGAAATTCAGCTATCCTTAATTTTGTGGGTGTATAGCTTAGTTGGTAGAACATTGAGCTTCTAAGCTAGCAGCTGGGGGTTCAAGTGGTTCAATTGTAGTAAAGTAGTACATACTTCCATAAAATTCCTGTATCTAAATACAATAGTACGGAAGTCTATAGGTTGAGCTTTTTATGGAACATGGGCAGCTGTTGGCACTTTTCACCAGTTTTCATCAATGCTAATGAGTAGTTTGGGTATTAGTATACATAAGTGAGTTAATTACGAAGTTATAGCGAATCTCATTCCTGATAGGATATACAAATAACTCACTTAGATTTTAAAAGGCGAGTGGGACTCCATACTACAAGGAAGTATAAAGTCCATTGACAGCATTAAAACCTCTAAATTAGGAATACGACGTGAAAAAATGAAACCAATACTATTATTCTGAGGAAAGTACTCTAATTTCAATGATTACAATTAATTATTTGTATGCCCTTTTCCATGCACTTTTTAGCGCTTTGGTAATAACTTCAAAATGGATCCACTAGTAAGTTTACTAGATTTCACTATAATACGTGCATACCTTAATTAAACTACAATAAAGAATTCAATTCTAGCTTCTCAGTACAGTTTATATTCTGAGAATACTTCTACTAAGATCTCCTATACATAAGAAGTAAGCAATATTAGCAAATTCGTGTTAAAGTAGTACATAAGTATACAAAAACTTTAGTCAAACATCTTAATAAGGCATTACTATATTGTAAAAATAGTAACTCTTTCATAATTGTACAATAACGCCTACTGATAAGAAACCCTGAACAATACTTTCAAAGCAAGGAATTACAGATTTTCTTTTCTAAGTACCTCTTGTACTAAAGTTAGATTTCTTACAAAATGGTAATCCGTTTAAGCTCCTTATTAAAGAAACCCCTTTCATCCGATATTTCGAGCACTCCTATTTTTAGTTTATAAGCCACTTTTTTATATGGGTATTTCCCTGTTTAAGCTTATCCAAGTGAAATAATTTTTTTTATCTAAGAGAAGCAGACTTGACCTACTTAGGAACCTCCTATAGCTATGCCTTGTACTCAAAAGCCTTACGCCTCTATCTTACTCCTCTTAACCCTCATATTTTTCTTACTGACTTACTTCTTATCCAGTACCTTATTCTGTATCATAGCCTTCTTCAAAGCCTTACTCTTCTGTAGCTTCTATTAACCTTTGAATGAAAGCAATCAAAGCTTTTGGGAATCTCGACCCTTTAAAGCCTTGGAATATTAGAAAGAAAGTCTTGGGGTCAAAGCAGGGAGTAAAACAGGGTTTCTTAGGAGTAGTCAGTTTCAGATACTTCAGGTTTTGAGGTCGTATAAGAGGGGTAACCCGTATGCAAAAGGAATTTCTTAGGGTAGCTTCTTTTTTTGTCAGGATCTGTAACCTGTATACTAACTGCTTGCTTTCTCTAACTCTAAACCGAGTTTTTAAGGAAAATAGAAAGAAGTTCCACTCTACAATCTAAGTAGGGTTTGCATTTTAAAGGACTTAAGTAAACCTTACAGATACAATGAAGTAAGTTACATGGAAATGAAAGCCCGTAAAGGAATAAGAGAGCTGTCGGACTTATATAAACGTATACAGTTAGTAAGACACTTGTTGAAACAAGAATTCTTCTTTAAACCCTTGGATAATAGGTCGTTTCTGGAGAGGTCATATACTTAGTGTGTCTCAAATCTATATGCTTACACTCAAGAGTTTTGCGTAAAGAAGGAAACAATTACCTAATTTATAAGTGTGGATTAAAAATAAAGTTTAAAAAAAGCTTGCACGTAGCGATTTCTGGGGTATTTTATTATGGAATAGCCAAAACTGCTTATAACCAGGAAATAGAAAAATGTAATAAACATCCTCTGTATTAGGGTTTACTTAGTCAAATACTCTTTTCGAAAAGGTAGAAAAGGGACCCTTAGAAGTAATGTCAGTTTCGTTTCTTCAAAGCATTCAGGCATGCCGATTCAACTAATTAACTTAACAGAGTGGATCAATCCGGTTTTATCAAGAGGAAAAATACTAAATAGGAGTTATAATTACAGCAAGGAATAGGAGACCAATACTAAGCGCAAGGTTCTATACAGAAGAAAACAAAATCTAAAATTATAAGGACATAATCCATATAAAAGACTCCAATCGAGTATAAGGGGTATGGACAAACTAAGTGTTAGGAAAAAAGGGGAAAAATAAGAGTGTATCCTCGAGAACAAGTTAGTACTAACCTTTAGAATGCGGGTTACCTGCCCCGATAAAAAAGGGCTATATAGACGTAGAGTTTTTTGTTATAAAAAATTAGGAAGTCCAATTCAAATTATTCTTGATATCTTTTATGCCTTAGCTAGTATAAAATTATCACTTATACTGTCGATTTAGATATTTATTATATGCGATTTTTCTTGTGGGTCCTCCCTTTTTAACGAATCGTCTTTTCTTTAGAATCCATAACAGAGAAATATTTCCCCTGGTAGAAAATTTGTAAACTTTTTTCGACTTAGTTTACGAGTTTGTTAGTGAAACCTAGACAAAGACAACAGGGTTCAATTGCACCAATTTCGAAGTTTAATATACTTCCGATTTATAAGTCTAGAAAGTACAACGTTCGAATAATAGGGGTTGTAAGGCCTGCCAAAGACGATAAATATAAGCAAGATTCAGAGAAGGCAGCACCCGTAGTGTATGCTAGGGATTCACCAGGATTCTCAATACCAAAGCTCTTCGGGTTCAGAGGCAACCCCTTTCTTCAGCTTTTAGAAAGATTCAATTTATAGATTAGAAAGCCAGAAAGAGGCTGTATCAAAGGCTAAAGAGCTTGCCCGAGTTTAGGAAATTGACTAGTACTTGTAGGTTGAAAACAAAGGATTTACTATCTCTGAAAGGATAATTACAAACTTTGATACCTAATTCGGTGTTATAAATTAAGAGAGGGGCGAATAAATTTGTGGTAAAAGGAGAGCTTTCCCGGGTTTCAGACCTGTGGAGCTTTGGAAATAAGTTATACTAAAAGCCCCTTGTTTGATTAAAGCGAAGTGCTCGTAATAGTCTATTATAGGGTAGTAAAGGAAAATGTATTACAAATTTGGGTAGGTCTATAAGAAGCTTTTCTCCTAAAATATGAAACAGAAATCAAGTATGAGATTAGCTTATCAAACAAAGAAGGATACCAAAGAAAAAGACTACTGTGCTCTTATAGATTAGAGGCGGCTAGTCCTGCTCTAGAAATAACTGAGTGCTTTGACACAACCTATCTGTAAAAACCAATAATAAAATGAAAGTTTGGCTTTTAAGAGAAGTCTCTGATCTTACTAGAAAAATAGGGGGCGCACTTATAATACAGGTTTGTAGTAAGTATAAACAATACAAATTTGATTCAAAGCTTTTTAATGTCATTAAAAGCGGAGTCTATCTAGCCTTTTACCGAGTATAGTATTCTTTTGGTTACACCTTTTTCTGTTGACCAACAATTTGCGCTCTTTAATAGAAGACGTGCTCTAGATTTCAAAGACTGTTTTAAAGTGTTCCCTGCGCGGGGATAAAAATTTACTAAGAATATTTACAAAGTTGTGAAAATAACAACTAAATTAAGCGAAATTCTATATTTAGCCAAATAACTGAGTCAATCTTAGTATAGCAACAGAAGACTTTCTTATTTTACTTGATCAACACGTAGTCTTGAAGCAGCTCCTACAAGCTTTCTTGTTAACCTTTATTTTTAACTCATTGAAGTTACGATATTCCAGTTGTTTATTAACTAAATACTACTAAATACCCCTAGATGTATATGACTATCCGAAATATTTTGTTAAATTTATACTTATGGCTGGGGTTTACATGAACTCTCGTGTAGGGTTTCCTTATAACAAAAAGAGATACAGGGGCTCTAATAAACCTAACCCAAGATTCGCGGAATAGGTGCCCGTTTAAGTAAAAGGGAAACAATCCTATAAAGTTGTGAGTGATAAAACATCCCAAAAAAGTAAGAATACTATCAACCTGTATAAACAACCTGTATAAAAACGTATACTTGGAAAAACTACGCAGGGATCTGTCACATGTAAACTAATAAGAAGAATAATGGTTAAGAGAATAGAAAGACTCGACCCTGTTATCGTATAATTTATCTTCTAATCTTTGTAGCTGTAAATAGACCTCTGAAAACTTCCGGTATTCCTTCTAGGTGAAGAGTGACAAAGATTCATTACATACAACAACTTTTTGTACCAAACTTCAGCAAACTGCTATACCGATAATGTGTAATAAATTTTCAAGTGTATATTAAAAGGAGACTGGACTAGTAGCACTAGTTATTGGGTTTGTTTTAACATATATGAAATCTAGTGATATTCAAAGGTTATCTCAAAACCCTAAAATTATACCAATTACCGAAACCTGATAAGGGCTCTTATGATGAGTTAAAAAACGTAAGTAAGAGAGTCTGAATTCTAAAAACTTGTAATTAATTGATTATCCTTAGATGGCGTATTTTGATATTTCTGATATTGTCCTCGAGTAGTGAGGTATCCGGGGAATCTCTTGACAAGACAGGAAAAAGTAGACAAAGTGTACTTTTGCATAAGCTATGGAGGTCGGTGCAACTCTATCTTCTTACTGAATTCTACTACATACATTTAGGTTTCTCAAAAACGACTTCCGCTTAGGTTTTCCTATTTCTTTAAAAACTGCTGCTAAATATCTTTGTTTTAACTAAATAGCAATTTGAGCCTTGACAAGGAAGAAATGCCCGAGGAAAGCAGTAACAATCTTGAAGAATCTAAAACTTGATACGCTTTCTCGCCAGACCTGTGCATTGTATAATAGAATTACCGAAAGGTATGCCAAGAAACTCGAGAAAAAGAAATTCTAATAAAAAGGAGGGGTTCCAGAAGTGTTAAGTTTTTCGGGTTAAATTACTATTTTAGAACTGAGTGCTTTGTATATTTAATTCAGAAATTTCTACTTTTATTAAGAAATTCCTTAGAGTATCCGGGTCAGGAGTCCCCTTAAATTGCTTAGTCCCTAATCTTCGTATTCAATTTCTATATCTTTATGAATCTTCTGCCAGGGGAAACACTCCTTTAGCCTTACATCACTGCCTCAGACCCTACTCTAAAGAATGCCTGGGAATTTTATTTTAGTTATGACAAGAGCACCCTAAAAAAAGGAAACCTTGTTAATAAGGGCCTTTTTGTATGTCGCAAAACAGTAAGCGAGAGTACTTATACGGAACTGAAAAGAGTCTTTTATTAATGGTTTTTTTGTAAAACACCTGCCTTGACTTGAAAGAACACAGTTACGGAATTCTTACTTTTATAAGCGGAGTTTAGTATTTTGAAACAATTATCAGTGTATTCGTGTAAAAAGAAGTCTAAGGTAAAGCCATAGTTGTTTTTCTTGAGATCCCATGTACTTTTTTTGTTATGTATATACCCGCTTTGTATACGGATTTTTTAAAATGATTACTTTTGATTAATATTCCAAAAGTTAACTACTTATAAATAAAGGGACAAAACCTATCAGGATGTGCTATTCAAATCAAGTTGAACACTAGAGGCCTAGCTCAAAAGTCTTTGTTTCCAAAACAGATAACTAACTTCTAGAGCTTTTATTCTTTAGTCTTTTTGAGTTATACTTATACAGGCTTCACATTCTTTTTCTTATACCAAGGAGTTTAGATTCCTCTTAGGTTTTCATTAATGTATTCTAAGTCCTTTTCTGGAAATCCAAGGGTCTTTGGTGGGCCCCCTCGTGGGAAGTGATGTGGTATGTAATAAATAGAAAAGGGCCCGTCTCTTACTAGAGTCCAAAAATGTAAAGAGTAGTCAGTAGTCAAATAGAAAATTGAGTTATACTCTTGTAAAACCCAAACTAGTTACTCAGTATAGACAAGAAGTATATCGATTATAATCTAATTTTTCAAAAGCAGAGCTCTAATGGCTAAATGAAATAACGAAAGAGGGCTTCTTTTTATGTCTCAAGCATTATTGCAAGTAATTACCCATATGAGAGGAACGCGCTCTATGCCTGTAAGGGGAGGAATATTAGTTTCAAGATTCAATAAAGACAGAAAAGCTTACCTCGGTTACTAAATACTAGACCTAATAAAAGGTTTGCTGCAAGTTGCAAGTTAAAGAATAGAGAATTAACCACACCTCCTAGAAAAGTAATAAATATTAAAAAGTCTTTTTGGGGTTTCTTACATTATTTCAAAGGGTTATCCGGAGATTCTGAAAGACTTATTAAAGGAATTAAATAGACAATTAGAAGATCTTGGGTATTTCCCTTTTATTTTTCTGAAAGTAAGGAGTTGTTAATCAGGATTTGATTTCCCTGACCAACCCTTGTAGGTATAGATATTTATGGAAAGGGTACGCACTAGGCTAGGTAAATATACATAATTAGTAGTAATTTTGAAGAATTCTTTTACTTAACCGAGTTGTCCGCTAATAAAGCATACCTTATAAGAATTTTAATTAACCTAAAAAAGGGAAAACTCCCGTAATATATAAGAGTTCCTTCCTAAACTTAGGAGAGTTAATAGGCTTCCCTGTTTAAGCTTTATTCACGGTAGCTTGCCTTTATTCATATTGAACAAGAGGATCCATCTTTTAATACTACGTTTACAAAAATACAGAAAAATAATTTATAAAGTACTAATGTTTAAACTTCTTGATCCTGACTGTGAAATAAACTTAAGAATCGGAATATGCAGGGTACAACACAAAGACCTACACTTTATTTTATTACAAGAGGTCTTGTAAATTATTAGCTACTAGTTCTCTATTAAGTTGAATGCTTTTAGAAGTTCTTTATCATTTAACTAAAACCCCCTTTTATGCTATGTGTAACAACTCCACTTATTTCCAATACTTGGTATATTCCCTTTACTTAGAATAAAGTGGCTTATTATGAGTATTCATTTAGTAATACTCTAACCTATTTTTCTCTGACTTGTGTAGCATCCTATGCTCAGGATCCTGCTTTACTCGAGAGTCTTTCTATATATTCCCCATCATACCAAACAGAGTACTTTAATTCCAACTTTTAGACTTAGTTACAACTACGTCTTCTTCATCAAATTTAAAGTAATTCCTTAGCCCCAACTATTAGGCAAGGAAGGTGCCTTAATTAATGAAAGCATACCTTAAGATTAGGATTAGAGGAATATACTAGAAGTGAACCGTTAAGAAAACGAGGACTTACACTGTAGGGAACTCCTTGCGACTCTAGAATATCCAAGAAGTTTTTTTGTACCGGTATAGTATCTAGCTCGGTTTTACAAGAGGGTTCTATTTAGGTTTAGTTAGATATAACTCGGAGTACGGTATAAGGTTATGTATACCTAAAAATACTTCATTTATCTAGTTTTCCATATACAGGATATCAATCCCGAACTCCATTCTAATTTAGGGATTCTAGCTGTAACACCAAGAACACCAACTAAAAAGCTTCCTTTTAAAAAGTTATGAGATACCCCACCCCACTTGCTATGCCTAACTTACAAATTAACCAGTGCACATTCCAATTAGAATAAAGAGCGAAACTGTACAATCAATATTCTAATTAAAAGCATTACTATCCTATATCCGTGCCTTAGTGTCTTTTGTCCCCTATATAGAATAGAGTTTATATGTAATTTCTGATAAAATTAAGATGAAGTAGCGGAGAATTCCACTATGATATTTAGGAGCAAAGGAAAGGTTTCAAGTCTTATAAAGATCGCTGTATACTAGAGTGGTCGAGGTCTAATTTGTTGCGCTAGAGCCTCTATCCCCAGATCAAGGGAATTGTAATTAAAGTTTTCTATTTTCGGGGCATCAAATCCAGGACCTCAATGTCATTAACGGTCGGCTTAGTATACTACCATTATTATAAACTCCTTTCAAAGTATTGATATTTTTCTTTTTTTGTAACACGGGATTTCTACGTATATTAACTCTGAAGCTCCCAAAAAGCCCCCCTCTGTAAATAACTTATAGGATATACGCTTCCGTCTACTAAAAACGGGGGTTGTATGATAAAAATGACCTATCAAAATATAAAAAGAAGTAGTGACATGCGTAGAGTAGAAGTATCTCCTTTATTAGAAATTGCGCGTATGTAATATTGTCAAAAGGTTTAAAGTTATTAGTCTCAGGCTTGATGCATTTCCAAAAAAAGTTCTTTCAGGATCTTTTTTGTTGAAGAACCCTTTACACAAAATCCCAGGATTCTCGATACAACACTACCAAATACTCAATTATATGAATTAACATAGCAAAAGGAAGGTTAGACCCCGGATTGTATAGTTTTATCCAGACCTCTCTTCTCTGTATATATTAAAGAGTTCCCTTGCATTCTAGCATAGTTACTTTATTTAATTTAAAGGTAATTTACTACCTCTTTTCAAGATTTACTAGCGAATACTTATTCTCAGAACTCCTCAATATTAACCACAACACGACGGAATATCAAAAAACCTAACGTTTAGCGCGGAGGGCCTTACTTATTTTAGGAATTAAAGATCAAGGATATTTTTTTATGTAAAAAAAACTTCTTACAGGACACCGAGTACAAGGTATGAAACCTAGCGCTTCGCTAATTAAAGCGGTAAATGCGAGATTCCTTACAAAGAAAAATCCCCAATAAAGCGTGTAAAGAAGGCTTTTTTATCCTAGACTCATGACATGATTATACTTCTGAAATTGGGACCTAGATTTTAAATATTATGAGTCGGCATTCCTTTACTAAGGGAGATGTCTTTTCTTGCTGCTGCTGTGGAGCTTATCTGTAGCTAGTGTCTTCTTTTTAGGATTTTGTAAGGAAGTCAAGTAAAGAGTATATTATATTATGTATTAGATAGTTAATGTATTAGTATTCTTTAGTTATAGTCTCATAAGGTGCTTTTTGTGTATATAAGGGCTCTTGGAGTCAACATTTCCTCTGTTTTAGAATCTCTTCCTGTCTTTAAGAAACTAAGGATCCAAAATTGGAGAAAAGCAATCTACTTTTTAGAGCACCGGCCTACTATTTCTTGTGGTTTCTTTCCCCTGGTTTTTGCTTACGAAGAAATGTAAAATATCGTACAGTACTCTTGTTTAAGCTAAGGTAGTAGCTATAAGGCCATATTTATCTTGTGTTCCTTTTGTCTCTAGGTTGCCAATTCCTAAATTGGGGAGTTAAAGCTAAGGGTAATCTGTTTTCTTTATCTTTTTATCCTAATTCTAAGTGATTCTGAAAGGGGTTATAACTTTTACACCTTTTTCACAGTGCCCCTTACACCCATTTTACAATTATATTATTCCAATTGTTTCATTACTCTACTTTATAAATAAGAATCCCGTTAGACTTAGATCTGGGACTAGAAGGAGTGAGCAGTTTATTAGAGACCTCTTTCTACTTTATTCCTATTTGCACTAAAAAGGGACTCCTTTAATCGTTCCTTGTGACTTAGTTCGTTAACTCGATCCGGAAGATAAGAAAACAAGCCTTATATATACTAGACTGTCCTTACCATAAACTAATTACTTTCATTTTAGTTTCCTGCTTTACTCTAGGAATCAGAAACTTGTGTACTCGATAAAAAGCTTTGAATAATAACTGACTTCTGTGCACTCCTTAATACTCTCGAGAGCTTTCTTACTCTTTGTAACTAGACTCCTCTTTTGACTCACCGATTTCTATTTGTATTACCACTTCTAAAGACTAAAAAGAGAATATAACTGCTCACTTTTCTACTAAACTTACTAAGATTGGAAAGTTTACAAGAGAGCCTAAAACGGAAACTTATTGGATTTTTGTAGTAAAGTTAAAGGAAGGCGTAGGTATTAGAATTGAAATAAGGATCCTCTCTATTTAAGTAATTAAAAAAATATGTAAAAGATACTCCTATAAAAGTTACAACTCCTACTATCCTAGGATTTTGTAGTACTTCCTTTGCATAGAGATCTTTTACTGCCCCAATTTATTCCAAAAAATATGGGATTATAGGATAAGTAAAAGTTTTTTATACGGCACGGGTTTACAGACTAACTAAGTGTTTTACTTACCTCTTTGAAGAGAGTGGGACCGGTAGAAGCTGGCTATTCATTTACAAAAAACCTATAGACAGATAAGCCCTTTTTATATTATCGAATTTCAAGAATCTTAGGGAAGCTTTAGCTTGATGAAGTTAAATTCTCCTAATGTTCGCATGTAATACATATTGCGGGATTTACTTAATTAAAAATACTGACTTGAAAAAAGATAGATTTCGTTGTAGCTTACTCGTACTAATGAGTAGGTTGGTATACTGTAGATAAACAAGGTATTCAAGTGTGTTTAATTGCTCAAACAGTACAGAAGTTCTATTCCTTTTCTTTGCAAAGTCTTACTAAAGCTAATAGGACTTGAACCCACACTCTCTTTAAGTATCTTGCTTTGATTACTTATCCATCAAGATTTTCGCGCATCAAGAGCATTTACTGTTTAGAAGAATGACTCTTTTTATAAATAGGAACTTTTAGAATGTTAGTTACACACACCTTTTATCTTTTATTCAGAATTGACTACTCTAGCTACCCCTTACCATTAAATTCACTTTTTTCTAATCTAAGAAAAACCCAGCATAATTAGGAGCCCATTTAGAATAGAAAGCTCAGTAAGGTGTATACTATGTATCTGTAATGTAAGTACCTGAGTAAGTGCTTTATTTAGTAAGCTTACCAAGAACTGGGGAATTGCGCTTAACCGAGATACCCGAGCAGGCTATCGATAACAAGGGGTAAATTATCCAGTTATGTTTAACCTATGTTATTGACTCTTATTACCAGTAGTAAAAAGAGGTCTGGCAAGGAAAAGAACTCATATTAAATATTTTTATGCATTTTTACCTTGTAGATAACTCAGGGTGCCGGTAGGTTTAGGAACAAATAACAAGTTCTTTTTATCTCAAGTATGTAGTCTCTCCCAAGTCAGCAACACCAAAACCCATAAGACAGGTCTAGCTTTTAAGAGGATAAGAAGAAGGGTATGCATATACAGAATAAAGCTCTAAAGAAGTTAGCTACAAAAGTGAAAAAGAAGTAGGTTAATAAAAAGAAGTGCTTGTCTATGGTGTAAGTAAGTGTATTTATAAAGACTACCGGCATTAACCTCCCTCACTATGTTCTGGTCGGTAGGAATAACGTATTATTATCTCTCTAAGGCTTTACCTTCCTCTTTACCCTCCTATAGTACTACTAACTAAGAGGAGCTATTTCCCTAACCAAGGACCTATTCCTCTATATTCTCCTCTTATCTATACTTAATCTATATCCATAACTATTTAATAAGAGTAATTTATAAAAATAAACTAGAACTTTTAATATTTGACTTCTACTACTATGGGTATACTTCCTTCCCTTACAAAAAGAGTGTTATACTAGCCCCTTCTTGAGTCCCCTATTCCCGATAGAATCTTCCCTTTTACTAGTTTTTACTAGCTGCTCTCTTACAAGGACAGTTAGATCTCTTCCTATCTCTTTTATTAAGATATTTATAAACTTAATAGTGCTCTAATAACAAGCAAGTAATAATAAGTTAGGTCAAAGTCAAGAGAATTAGAAAAAGACTAAGAAAGACCAAGTTTAAGTCAATTAAAATTGAGTCAAAAGGAGATAGAAGTGTGATAATATTCTGTTGCCTTTTCTCAAGGATACTCGTATATTGAAGTTTAGAAGCCTAATTAAAGTCTTACTCTAATAACCCCGACACTATGAGTTCCGTCTTATCAAGTTTATGAGCCTCTCTACCTTACAATGCTCTTTTAAAAATATCTTATTACTAGACTAGGGGCTAGTACTAAACTGTTTTTCTTTTGACATTGGCTTAATTCCAGATAGTATTCTATTTTGTAGGGGTCTTTCCTATTCCTAACTCCGACTAACGAGTCAAATATATGTTAAGACAAACCCCTTTATAATAGCGTAAGTAATCCCAGACAATTCGCGCTAACACGGAACTTTGGCCCAAAAACTTAACTAAGAACAAAGCTTGTAACTCAGTAAATTACAGATAGATACTTCATAATTTTTCATGCATGATGGTAATTAAGAAAATCAGGATGTCTTGGCAGCTAAAAGATATGGCAGTCTCGCTCAAACAGTTACAGAATTTTGTACTTATATTTAGATATTCGAGTAGCACAAAAAATAGAACTCATTTTAAAGTTCAAGATTAGATCTACAAATACATCATAAGTTTTTATTTGTTATAAGTACTGGGATAGCAACTTTTTCATATGATATACTGGAGTGACGTTACTCGTCTACAACCTATGAAGAGTACATGCTCTTTGCAATTGAAACAAAGAATATGAATACCCAGCAGTGAATATAGATAAGAGGTAGCGCTTCAAAACACAAAAATCAGCAATGCATAGTCAAAGTAACCGATTGGCTAACAGGTCTGAAAAAATAGACATTATATACTCCTTTAGTATTTAGGTTGAAAACTCTTAATGAAAGTTGGTATTTGCTTTTGTCAGAAAGTGAAAAAGTAGTAATTTAGGGAGGGGTAGTGAATATTTAGCTGTATAGTGTAATAGTATACCAGAACCAGAATTTTGTGTTTTATTACGTGAAAGAAGAGGACTCCTGCTCTAGTAAAAGTGAAGGTATCTGACTTATGAAAACAAATAAAATGAGGGTGTCTTGTATTGAAGTTAGGACTGAAAAGTAATTAAACTGAACTTATTGGTACGGACCCTTATAATAAAAAATTATTTATTTTCGCCTTATTCGATAAGCGGGATTCCTTAGGAATTTAGGTTGAGTATGAAACCGCGGTAAACTCAATTTATTCTTTTCTGAGCTGGTCCTTATAAGGTAAAAGGGAGTTCAAGGGATAAATCGTGATAACGAAATGATAAGAAATTTGTAAGAGTTATCTAGCAGGAGTTCCTATTTGTATATTTTGTAGCAAGTCAAGGAAACCTCTATTTTAGAAAGTAAAAGGGGGTAAAGAGGCCGGGTTACCCTTCCCTTTTGATATTACAAGTTTTCGAGTCTTATAAAGTAAAACGTAAATGCAAGGGCCCCGTATACTATACTCCTATCTTTGGTCGAGGTAGTTAGAATCCTTTTTTCACTGATCAATGTTATACTAAGTAACTGAGTCGTCAGGAGGCATGTCCTTTAATCTAATCCTTTGGAGAAGCTAGGTTTTTTAGCAAGTTATACAGTAAAGACAAGATAGAATTACGGAATAATCCGAGTTTCCTTTTGTTGTTGCCCAGTGTTCTAGTTAGGCTAGTTAAAAGAGACTCGAGACAATAGTATATTTTGAACCAACACCACTCGATAATTTTTTGAAACGTTATACCGAGTATATTAAAATTCAAAGAAAGCGAGATGACATTAAGAGAAGTAAAATATTTCATTATATAAAAAATCCAGCAGTTTCTAAGAAAAGCTAGGAGTCGAGGTCGAATCTCGACGAGAGCATCTCTAAAGCCTACTAGGAATACCCTTGGTATTAAGAGTGCTTTTAACCCTAAGACTTTAACTTCACATGTAGTCTTTTCGTTATAAATTAGTAAAGTTCAATACCTTTCTAAAAAGAAAAAGCAGTTTCCTTACTACTGTCCTACCCCACCTCGTGATTTCTTCCTTATGAATTACCAAGCTACAAAATGATAGTATTTAGGGACCTCCTAATATTTAATAAAGCAAAAAGGTAAGCCTAGTATACTCTAGGAGTCTTATAAAATTGGAAAACTCCTAAATTTCCTTTGTTAGTTTTCTTTGCGCATTATAAGCGGAAGGTTTTTTTTACTACAATATCCATCCGTGTTTGGTCTTATACAACTTTGTATAGCTTAGAGATGAATGCTTTTGAATACTCACAAATAGACTAGATTCGTTTCCAAGCTAACTAAGGTAGACCCAATCTTCATATACTTATTATGAATCCACTTAGGGAAGGATCTGGGGTTCCCTTTTTACGAGTTTCTCACTGTCATACTTGCTGCTATACTAAACTCAAAAAGCACTTACTCATTGAGGACTGCTAAAGCCAAAAGGAGGCAGTTTTAATATTGCAAGAACTCTAATTATTGCAATTTATTTAGTTGTTGTCTTTCTCCTCAGCTGGATTCAACAATTTCTGTTTCCTTCCGCGGATTCTTCTGCTTTGAAGTTAGGGGAGTCTCCCCGAATACCTAGGTATTAAAAGGGGCCCTAGATTACTCAAAAACTCAAGAGAATCCTTGACAATTTAAATTCTATATTTCAATTTACTTTTAGAAAGTTTACTCAAAAGATGAAGGTTCCAAATATCTTATACATTCTCGCCTTCGTGAAAAACGGGATTAATATGTAAGGATTTACACAGTTACAAAAGTAATAGTTATTTTAGATTTGGATCTTTTTTAATTGACAAACTTAGGAAAGTCCTCGGAGAATACATAAAATTCTGCTCTGATTTACGTAATTTACGTAAGCAATTCTTAGACAGGTATTAGATCTGAATGTGATTCGAACCTGTTGCTGCTCTTTTGAATTAAGTTTGATTTATCCGTATCGTCTTATAAGTGATTTTTCTAGTATACCTAATCAACTTTGTAGCTTATGCACCCCTTTTAGCTGCCGAGGACTCGTTAAATATCAGGAAATTTTGTATTCCTATACCATTTTAACCAAAGACATTTGACAGTTTTCCATGTTCAATATCTTACTTATCCCGATCCCGAAGATTTTATTTGGTTGATTTATATATAGATAAGATGCAAAAAACTTAGGAAGATAAGAACATTCACTGACATAGAACTTGCTAGCTTCCTATTCTGTAAACCCTTTTCTATATTACTGTTAGAAACGGAAAGTAATTACTAACCCGCCGCACAAATACCCGTTAGCTGTTGGAGTTTGTCTTAGTTGAGTTAGTTTCCCTTCCATCGTATGCTTTTTAGCTATCTACTAGGCCACTGACTCTAAACTGAAATATAATTTTTATCAAAACAACTACTTTTACAGATCAGGCAACTAAGTTCAGCGTACCCTTTTTACAAACTTTATTAAGGACTCTTTAGCTTCTTTATGAGTATCCGTTGAAAACCGGGTTTTATTTAATACATGTAAAGGATTCAAATAAGGAGGCGTTTAACTAAAAAAATTAATAGTTGTATTCATAGTTTTACTATACAAGTCTTAGGCAAGGGCCCGGATATTTAGTTAATTTACCTTCAGTTTCTCAACAAAACGAATACTATCCAAATAAGTGGAAATACCCAGTTAAGCAAGCTAAGAAAAAGTTTGAAATATAGAATTCCAGTCCAAACGAACCACTACCCCATACCTTAGTATACCTAAATTCTAAACCAATTAATAACTAAGTCAATATTATAGTTCGAGAGAACAAAGGTAGTATACTGCTTTCTCTTCTTAGCTAGAGATCCGTTTTGAGAGAATTTTTGTTATATAAAAGTTTTACTAACTAAAAGCTCTTGGTTAGGAAGAAATGGAGCTTTCGTTTATTTACTGAGTTGAAAGGATTTTTATTAGCGGAACTTTGAATTCTGAGCTCACAAACAAAATAGGCTTCCTCTGACAGATCATTAAAGTACTTTTCTAGTTCTGACATGTGAGCTTTTAGAGGATAAAAGAGGGCAAATCTAGAAGGACTCCCTCTTAATTTGCTCAATTTGGGGGTATACCATTAAAAAGTAAGTTTTTAAAGTTTATATGTTACTTCTGAAGTAAGGAAGGGCTTTTACAACGAGCTCTATAGATTGGGTATTAAACTTTGTTATGCTTTTTAGATATAAATACACTTGTTAAAAAGATCGGAGCCACTTTGCTATATCTCAGTTTAGACGAATTCTATAATCTGATTTAAGCCTGTTTGCTGTCATATTAGTACCAAAAATTGGAGTATATTTGGTCAAATAAAGAAGCAGCTTGTCTCTAAGGGGGTTAATTTTAGTATACAAGTTAGTATACAAGGTAGGCTCTATTTCCTTAGTCAGTATCAGCAACCGCAAAAAAGCATTTAAGTAGAATTAAGTTAGATAAAACATAATAAGCTCAGGGGGTATTCGAGACCTTTTCAAAGGACAATCCCATATATAAGTTAATATTTTTGAGAACCTTTTTAGTACCAGAGCAATGACTTAGACAAGAATTAACTAGTGAACGAGGGCCTAATTGGTTCAAACGCCTTAATTCAGGAATATGCTAATGTTTTTAAAGAGTTGAATGGCTTATCTAAATCCGATTTTTCTTTCTTATTTAGAAACGTATTAGCTTAATAGAGACAGGCAACTCGGTAAAAAGTCCGCTCTAAAACAGCAGGGGATCCTATTTTTAGTTCTCTAATTCGCTGAATCTCGATTGTATTAGTAATCTTTTGTCAAGTATATCTTGATTTTGCTCAAAAAATTGTTATTAAGATTCTGACCCCCCATTACTTCATAATAGCTAAACTCTAACTGAAGGGTGGCTTAAATCTTGGATACAGATGTCCCCATGGATGAAAAAGGGTCTTTTGTCTCTAATAGATATTAAATCTTTTATAGACAGATATATCATATAATTATGGGGTTCTTAGAAACTATATTATACTCACAACGTCCTTTTAATTATACTAATTTTCGGTAGAGGAGAGCGTACAACATACAGAAATAAACTAACCTTATTCAGCAAAATATCGTAAAAATTCAACTAAACTAAGTCTTTTCGTAAAGGATTTGCTAAGGAAATAGTACCTCTTTAAAATGGATTTTTATTATCTTAAGGAGTTCCTTATCTTAGTAGACTCGTATAAGAATGCCGTTGTGTTCAATTGTTATGAATCCCTTTTTTCGTACATATTAAGGACTTATAGAATTCAGTAACACTAAGGAAGAGCCCATGCAATGTTTTACTAAAAAAATAACACTTAAATAGTTGCTGTAGACTAACCGAGGTCTATGACTCCTTTAATCCAATTTTGTTATCATGATAGTATGCCTTTAAAGCACTCATTTACTTCACATGGTTCAGCAACTTTATAAAAGCAAAGTCGGATGTTCTAGGATCAAATACCATGCTAACACTTAATTATACACTATATACACTAAGTAGGATCCTTAATGTTATGTATTCTACCGAAGTAAGCATAGGGTTAAAAATATGGATACCTTGTGTCAAACTCTCACTTTTGAATGTACTTTTTTGTACAGGAAAATGCAATTTTAAAGTAGTAAAGGCTTAAATACAATACTTTTCTACTTTCGTTGTTAAACAGATATCGCTCGCGGGTACAAAATCTGTACACTATATGTAGAAAGAGGCAAGTATGGATCTCTATGAGGACTAAATAAAAGAAAAAGGTAAGACCTATGACCCCCGTTCTGCCAAAGGAGTGCCCATTTTAGGTATAAAAGGAAATCGGAATTGTAATAGTTAAGAATCCTTTTTATCATTAAATTAGCTAGAGTTAGCTCCGTAATTAGAAAGTTACATCTCAAGTGTGTTAGGCCCTCCTTTTGGCACATACAAAATTAGAGCTGGGAAACCCCAGAAGGATAAAATAAAAGATACATTAAGGGAACCCTATAAGCGCAAGTATTATAAAGATATCCCGGGATCCTCATAACCAATAAGGTTTTCTGATAAGAAATAGAAGTACTGGTTATAGTAAAGGTTTAGATTGAACGTTTTCCAGGCACTTTAAAGCACCCATCAATAAAAAGGTCTTAGCTTTGTGAGCTAGAAAACTTAGTTGCAACTAGGGGTACATCAAAAATGAGACTGCCTTAATAAGAGTATACAGGACTTTCTTAAGGAGCTCCCGTGTTATACTCAATATCAGACCGAGTATTTACTAGGGCAAGTCTCGAAAAAACGGAAAGTATCATGATACATCGTCCTTTTTGCTGAAAAGAAACTCTCATACTAGCTGTGTGTTATTTACCATCCTTTAAATACAGGATGAGAAGAAGATATTTCTATATAGTGATTCTAAATAAATGCAAAAATTTCCTTTGATCCAAATTTGATAGCTTTATACAAGGGGCTATGATCTCTCTATATAGGATAAAAAGTGAACAGAAAAAAGTAGAGTAAATCAATTAAGAAATTCCTTAATATTTCAGTTCGTAGTGAAGCTCTTTCGAGAAACCGGTTATGTAGTCGAATTTAAAGAGTTAGGAAAGTCAAACTCTTCTTAGTAAATGCGAGTGCCCACTTATTGAGAATTAAACCATTTAACGGGAGTCCCATATCCTTTCTATAGCTATACCCCTGCCTTTAATCCAAAAATGTCTAATCCCTCGATCCCCTGAAGAAAAGAGTACTCTCGCAAGATTCATTAGAGCCTCTCTGAAGTATGATAATAGGGAGTATCCGCTAATGATATAACCAGAGGAGTAATAAAACTCTATATTTTTCATAGATCCTCGAAACAGTTAATTAAAAAAGAGAAAGACCTCTCCATACTTAGGAGAATATTCAGGGTAAAGCAGTACCTTATTTTATATCAAGTCTTTTCCCAGGTTAAGGCAAGGCCGCCAAATCGAGGCAACAAAACTATTAACTATACTTATAAGGATACAAGCTTTTACTTAGAAGTTTCTGTGCAGTTATTTTCTAATTATAATAATATACTCTATTCCTGTCAATAGAATTCCTATAGTGAGAATTCACTACAGTTTTTGTTTAAAACGTCTTCAGTAATTTTAGTAAAGAGTCTCAGTTCAACTCCCTAATAAATAAGAGTAACTTATGCCTTCAAATTTGCTTCTAAAATGCTGAAAATGCCCTTTTTGTAATAGTAAGAAAAGTGAAGGATAACACAAAAAATCCCCTAAATACTAAGACTAATGAAAGCAATATCTCTAATAACAATGGCAAAGACCCCCTTCCTTAAAGAATTGTTACACGTAAAAGGTAAGAATTACTCGTTTCTTTATCCAGGAGGAAGCTCCCTATTAGAGTCATCTATATTCTAACTTTATTATACCAGCCCAGGCTAAGACGGTAAGTAGCACCGAAGATATTGTTAAAATTACTTAGTATAGAAAGAAATAGAGGTAATGAATTCCGCGAAAAGAGAATTTTTTAGATTATTTTTGTTAAATCCTTTAAATAAAATCCCAGATTTCCTATATAGATAAGAAAAAAGGAAGCTATTATATAAAGTATACGAACCGGCAATTCCTAATAAAAGTACTGCTTTCTCTTTAAAATTTATTATTTAAGGGATATCCAAAAAGAACAAAAAGGTTATTATATACGCTGCGCATACATTCTCGAATAACGAGGCCTAACTGAAAACTCCGGAAACTTGGGTATGCTATTTACAACTCTCTCAAACTCTCAGATTTAAAACCTAGGAAGCTACTCTTGAAATTACAATTTCCTACCTCGTTCAATTTACCAGGACAAAGTTATAAGTAAATACTTTCATTGATTTAACAAACATTATTTACTGCGGGTACAAAACTTACATAAACTGAGTACCTTCTTTAAAAAATTTTAATTCTAAAGGAAAACCTAGGGAATCCCTTTAAACTGTATCTTAAGAAAGATAAACGACTGCTTCTAAGTCAATTTGAGTATACATTACAAAAGCGGAGTGCCCTAAGGGTTAATTCTAGTTAAAAACCCCTTTAAAT
>JAYMSZ010000331.1:0-21357 GCA_036897665.1 Pelargonium citronellum
AAAGTCGAAAGCACTGGAGTCATCCCCATTAGTATGAATAAGCAAGCCGAAGCTGAAATCCTCCCCCTCCACCTGAAGAGTGCGAACAAATGAACATGGATTTTAAGACAATTGCGTGAAAGTCGTTGCTGAAAGCCACTCGCCACAACCGGGTATGCCATCTGTTTTGGTAACAAACTCGAAGGTTGATCTGATAGCTCCAATCGAACCACCATCTTTCAAGCCACCTTCTCATTCTCTACAACCGTCATAGATCTCCAATTGTCTTGCGCACACACACCAATCGAAAAAACTCAACGCGAATCTACACCGCCAATACACAAACCTAACAACATCTTAACTTGTTATTAAGCAAGAGCTCGTCATGTAAACGAGAGAGGCCACAATTACTTATTTGTTAAGCCAAAAGACCGTCGTAACTGTACGAAAACCCTAATCGACTCTCAAAATGGCAGAAGAAGGAACCCTTGTGTGTATGTATGTATATATATATATATATTTTATGTATATGCAACTCAACAATTTATGAGATAAATTATATTTGGACAATGTTATATGTTTCAAAAATTATACAAAATTATTTGTACAAATTTATGTGTTAATGAATGAGACATGAGACATCAAATATTTCACCAATGAGTTAGTCGAATCACAATATGTCAAACGTACAACATGTCTTACTAATAAGGCGCTTTGCGCCAAAAATACATGGGAGGGTAGCGGTATCATATATATCAGATTATTACTTGTTAAACTTAATTTTAAAATACAAAAAATGAAATATGAATTTATCACGCTTACTTTGTACCAAAAAAATTGTGCAAAATTTGAGACATTTAATATTTTTCTTAAATTTAATATTTTAGCTGGTAATGAAAATTTAAATCATTATACTAAAGGGAAAAGGTTTTGACACATTTGAAAGATTTTTCATTTTATTTATGAACTAGCCATTCCATGGTTTGCAATTTGCAATCCTATTAGTAAGAAAAAATAATGGGAATCGATATAGTTGTAAGGAATGGGGAGGCATATATGCACATGAGGCATGTGGAATGAGCACCCCACTTTTTTAACTTGTATGGAACTTAAAAGAAGGAAAGAGCTTTGGTATCATATTCCCTTAAGCAATATTGTAATAAGATTTGGGGTTAACAATTCATAAAAGAAAAAAGAAAGCAAAGGTCCTCTTATTCGTGTGCCTTTTTCTCCCAAATGACTTTGATTAATTAAAGCATCAAGCATATTCTTTGTGATTGCTAATCTTTGAAATTGATAAAAAAAAGAAAGATAAATGTTAATTTTACATTAAAATTCTTGCTGATAAGTAGTATAAATTTGGCATCATCCTCTTCAGCTAGCTCAGTCAAACACTATCTAGGTAGCTAGCTACTTATACTACAAATTTATAAGATGATCAACAAAGGATCTGTAACAATATGTCTCTTAATTATGATCATTTTTGTATCTTCAATATCTGCATCAGAAACTGGAGATCACAAACCTGCAGCTTTGGTGCAAGGACACAAGGACAAGATCATGTGTAAGTAATTAGTCTCAAAGTTAGCTTTATATTTAATATTTCTCATGACCTTCATATATATATATATATATATATGTGTGTGTGTGTGTCTGTGTGCAGTTAATAACAAATTATTTTATTATTTTATTGTTTGACAGCACTCATGTATACAGATAATTATAAAAGAGAACATGAGAGGGTGCTTGGGGATGGAGTTGGTATTGGTCTTGTGAAGAAAACAAAGGGAACTAACGGTGGTGGAGATCTCCTCCGCCCAAAAAGCAAGACCAGTGGATGTGAATCATCACTATCTTCTAATTATTCTCTCTTCTTCAACCTCCTCCTTTTTCTTTTCTTCTTTTGATTTATATATATAGCTTTTTATAACGTATCACACGTGCAAAAGAATGTGAAATATGTCGTTTCTTGATGTACACGTTGAGCCTCCACTGTTAGCTCAAGTTCTTGGGTTGGATAAGTTTAACATGGTATCTTGTTTGGTTTGTATGTGTATATACATTTTATGAGGGTTTGGTTTTTGTATTAGTGCATGTCCATCAAAATCCAAAGTTTGATGATGTTAGTATATTGTTTCTGACAAACTTTCAAGATGTATATTTGATATCAGCGATAATATATATGTGGGTGTTTTTTTATCAATCAATTCATGATTCCCCAAAAATATCATCAACAGGTGCTTGCTAGAGACAGCATTTATTTAATTAAGCTTTGTTTATCTTATTCATCTGCATGAGATACAAAAGTAGAGTGGATGAGTCCAATTTCTGCATGAGAAGGCTTCTTACAAGTCACAACCTTGATGCAATTTGCTCATGGCTGTTGTTAATACTAGACTCCAATTTTGTTCCCAATTTTTTTTGCTCTTTTCTTAGCTATTATCAATGTAAATAGTTCATGATATAGTGGGGATCATTCAATTTCAAGAAAACTTGCTTTTCGTTCGACTCTTCAATTTAGATCAAATTAACACATTAGAATACGTCGGCTAGATATACATGTATATATTAAATAATCTAACTCCAAGAATCTTGGGAGCACTCCAATTCTCTGGTTAAGGTTAAGTCAATGTAACCCCCGTTATACGGGAACTCTAGTAGTGTTTTCGGAAAACTACCTCAGACATAAGAGTAAGTATCTACACAAAAAGAATTCAAAAAACCTAAAAAAGACAAGAATATGGAGAGAATTCTTGAAAGCAATGTGTTTGTTTACATAAAGGAATGAAAAATGATCACCCTTTCTCTCAACAAGAGGGGCATTTATAGCAACAAATCTTACTTGATGTTGTGGATCCCTTTAATTGGTCGATGACAAAGTTCTCGAACGTTTCGCTCGTGGCTACCTAAAAGGCTCATTATTTTCTCGAGCCCTTGCAGCATTGCAGGAGGTGTGTAGTCTCAAGTAGCGCCTACTGCTAAGAGTAGCATCCAAATTGTAGCTTGGAGAGCGAACCTCATAGCCGTAATCGCGATTAGAAGATTATGATTGCAATCTTCAATCTTACAAGATGAGTTATATTAGTAGTTCAATTCTAGGCTAAACTAATATACAAGCAACAATGAAACCATACACTTGTCACACATTAATGCAGAAACAGCACTCCGGAAACTGCAAATGGACATTTATACATAGTGAACAGGCCATGGACATTGTATTGCATAAGTTACATAAACACAGTAAAACCAAATATCTTGCCAAACAGGTACACACAAGTTGTTAACTAATAATTATTTTAACAACATTTTGATAATAAGAGCATTTTACCTCACTTGCCCCATCAAATTCGGAAAACATCTGTCTGGAAGCGTTCGTCATACAAGTTCCAATGGCTGTACCTCTCAGTGTGATAAACTGACCTCGGGATGTAGAGATCCGTCTTTTTAATCTCCTTCAGATTCTTCAGAGTAGATGATGCATTGGCAATATCCCTACTAGTTAAGTTCGTACACCCATACAGATCCAAGTATTCAAGGTTCGGACACCCCGAACAAATCGAGGCTAAGCCCCTAGATGTCAACTTGGAAAACCGAATCTCAAGGTGTTCGAGATGAGGCATGAACTTCCCGATGGCAGCAGCTTCTGAATCCCCATCTTGAGGACACGCATTCAGATACTCATTGGGGACGATTCCAACATGTTGCGAAGGATCTAACCAGTTCATGAGGTTCCGTCTCACAATCTTAAGGTTGGGACAATTCCTCCCTATCAACACCAAGGATTCATGAGAGATTTCATAGCAATAGCTGATATCAACTTCCCTGAGCTTCAGGCACCGAAAAGCTATCTTGGCCATAGATGCATCAGTGACGTTGGGACAGCTCTTGATTGAAAGAACCTCAAGGTTTGGACACCTAAAATGGAATATAATTAGAAAAAATACACTTATCAAACATTGCCCCTACCAATCAAACACCACATTTGGTAAAGAAGATTCAAATTCAAATAATTGTTCTAACGGTAAACAATGCAATTTCTCATTTAGAGCTCAAAACTGAGGCAGAATCACAACAAAACCTAATTTCATCATATAACAACAGAAATTGAAGCCGTCCTTTTGAAATTTGCACAAATACCAACAAAAATTCATATTATTAGACAAATAAAATCAAATCCAATCCCAATCCCAATCCTGAAACAGTAACTTGTCTGAGCAACAATTCATTATCCGCCTATTTTGATGATAGCGGCAAAATTAAGAGAGCGATTGGAGCAGTGTCTGGTGCGAATCTCGGATAGAGATCTGGCGCTTCACTCGGAGACAGACTGGAGCATAGAATTGATGTTCCTCTGGAACTCAGGAGACCACCAGTGAGTCAACTCGGTGACGAAGTCGAAGTAGGGGTCGAGATCGAAGACAGGGTGGAGCGAGGGGTCCTTGCAGGCATGGAGCCAGGACTTGCAGACGAGCATGGGTCCGGTCCATCGGTGGTGGAGGGTGAGACGAGAGAGGATGTTGATGAGGCACTCCCGAGTCAACTCGGCCCACTCGGAGCTGAGTCCCGCCTCGGCCTCGGCCTCTGCCTTGTTGTTGTCCATGACATGTGGCGAATACCGTTCAGTCTTCACCAGTGTTTTGGCAATAAATAGCGTCGGTCTTGCGGAAAGGGTGAATTGGTAACTTCGAATCCATCGATATTTATAGTAGCTTACGTGGCAGGATATTGGCGGTAAACAGATCCGACTAGACCACGGACAGAATTTAATTTTCTAAAATCTAAATGAAAAAATAAAGGGTAATTGGTTTTAGGCACTTAAACTTTCCTTTATTCTAGAGTCCGACTCTCATTTTGAGTTTTTGTTTGTTTTGAGTCGACAATACCTTTTCAATTTCATTTATATAACCTTCTAATGTATTAGGTTTCTAACTTCCACATCATCAAGTATGCAATGTCACATTACTTTACTCAATCAATTTTAAATGTCACGCTGTTAGATCATGTACGCGGCAAAAATATTAAGACAAGTTTTACAGAAGAATCTGATAGACTTTGTAAAATGTAGGAATTGACAAACACTAATTTGTCAAATCCAAGACGTATATACTAGCATAAATGTTAATAATTAAATGAAAAAACTAAGTAGAGCTCTTAACTAGGCCCTTGTAAAACCCCCGTTATACCAACAACTTTGAAGGAGAGTTGGCAAAGATAAAAGAACAGAGGTGAACTGATAGATGAATCATGAGAATGGTTTTCGAGTTCTCTTAAAAAGTTGCAAACGCTAGCTGTAGTTTCGGTGGTAAAATTGGTGAAACATTGAAATTATAAATAATAAAATTGTAAAATCATATTTCTTTTAATTAATTTTCAACCGCTATAGTTAATTTTAAGAGAACATGCAGGTCTCTTTAACGGAAGAGGTTGATACAAAACAAAACAAACTTAAATGGACTGCTTGAACAAAATAAAGTTCGGAAACTGATTTAGAATAAAACTTATAGATCATGAACTGATTTAAATCATTATCCTATAATTTAGGTTTGGAATTCTAATTCTGCCAAAACAACAGCATCATGTGTTCAACTTCAGCCTATCCATCTGTATCTCCTGAATAAGAAAATTTCAACACAACACAACACTTTCATCATCTGCAAGCAGATCATCTGATGTAAGAAAGTAATTGGAAACCTCAATCTCAGGTATTAATGTAATGTAACACGCATAGAAATTGGTTTACTATAATCCGAGTGTTCAACATTAGCCAACTACAGCCATATCATTTCTAACTAGACGAATCAGATAATAAATATTCTCCTGGTTTCAAAGAACACATTTCAAATGGAGCAATGGAAGTATATTGCAGTGATCGCCATATTTGCAAACAATGCAACCTACGTCAAAGCTTCCTGGGCAATGTCCTAGCTCACCAATTTCCTCCCTCTGCATCACGAGATTGGTAGAAATCACTAGGCCGTACAATGTTGACATCCTCAAACTGATTGTCATCTGGAAGAAAAGAAGTTGTCAAAAAAGATTGGTCCAAACAAGAACAATAAAAGAGTTTAGACATATTTGAGAGGAACTTGAATACTCATGACTCCAGACTACTACAATGTTCGAAGATACACGAACTATAATCATCAGGTGAAATAGATTTGTGTTCGTTGCATCTACATCATTTCTTAGATATGGGCTATGTTTCAGTGTTCCATTGCTCACACATCTCACATGTACAAGTTTGTGGGACTGTGCAGGGAGAGTATCCTAATTTCTAGGAAGATCACCAACTAGAATGACGTATCCAACAGTAGCTAGCTAGAGTAGCTTTAGATAGATTAGCTACGTAGCAGCCATTTCCAAGCTACATTAAGGTGGTGTTTGGATTAGAATTTTTGTTCAGGAATTGGAATCAAGAATCAGAAAACGAATGAGATTCCAATTCATGACGTTTGTTTTAAGGGTTTGGAATGAAAATCTCATTCTCGTTCACATTCCAAAAATTATAATCCAGACGAAACCTGGATATCGTGGATGACTAGCTGAGAACAAATTCTAATTCTAAAGTGTCAAGGATACAGTAACACTCATCTATCCACTCTAACAAACCACTATTTTAAAAATGAAGTCCAAATTAAACTTTGCTTCTTGATAATAAATTGTAGTTGTTTTCCAATATTATTTTCCGTTAAACTAGCTAGTTATAATTTTGAATTTGTTACAACAAATGTACAAATGGAAAGTCAAACACTATCATAACATTCTTGATATTTAGAAAAGTAAAATCTGATTATTATTGTAGGACAGAGGGAGAAGAATTTTGTCAGTGAGCACTCATCATGCAGTTATAGGAGAATGTGATCTGTACATCTAGGATCCTTTCTAGTTTAGGATACATGCTTCCTGACAAATGCTTTTACGGATTAAGACATAACAAATGGATGGTTGGCCAGCATTTTGCAACCTTGGACTAAACACCTTCACAAAAATGAACCACCTAGTGAACAATTTCAATGGCTTATGCATAAGATGTGCATGTACAGTATCATGTTGCATTGACTATATAAGCATGCCATGACTACGGAACTAGAAAGCAAACACTTTTACAACATATCAGAATACAAAGTGTAGTATTCACACTCATCCGTGGTAACTGCTAGACAAGCATAACTGAATGGTGTATGCAAAGAAAGATATCCTGATTTAGAATATAGAATACATACCACTACTGTATATGTGACTCAAAAAGACACCACCCGGTTATTAGGATACAGGAAACAACTTAGCCTTCACTTTAGAACTATCAACTATTTGGAAGCTAAACTGATATAAAAAGAGGTGCTACTGCAACACCAGGAACTAATTTCAAATGATTCTTAAGCATTGGAAAACAACCTTAAAAAACAGTTCACCTCTATGAACCAAAATATTTGTTTCATTTTAGCAACTAACCTCGTTGTGTTGAAATGTGTGGATGAATTGATTGTCCAAAGATGAAAATATTATAAGTTCAAGCCAACCTATGATTCTTTCCTCTATCCTCATTTATTTTCGCTGAAAGAGGTCAAACAAATCAACTTCCTGAAATTCATCGCCATCACTTAAGTAGTTTCAAAAAGCCTATGGTAAAGGCTGTAAAGGATAGGAGTAAACGCTCTACAGGAAAAAACTCTAACTTCAAACATGGTAACACTGTTGCAGAGTGCAACCAACTGCAATCAATTGAGAAACAGAAATAGGATATCACAACCCATAGAGATGCAGAATAAAAAGGACGATAATATCATCATAAAACGAGCCTACAGTTGACAGATAACCAAGAAAACAGAAAGCAACATACTAGCCAGCAAGTAATGAGAGGCACAACAGTAGGGAGAGAATAACAGATTTGTTCCGAAGAATTTGCTCTCGAACATTCATAAAAAGCTAAAACATCCTTTTTCTTTTTTTTTTTGCTTGTGTCAATAGTTAGACATGAGTTCATCAATGCAAATTCAATTCCAGATCTTTTGTATAACCAACTCTGATAGGTAAGACTGAACCTCTTCAAAATAAAACATACTGGAACTTAGTGGTATGTTCAGGTTAAGAGAGAGGAGAAGGTATTGATTCTCTTTTTACTCATTAAAATTTCTGCATTATGTTATAGGAGTAGATAGTGAGGTAACTTCTTCTCCCTTTATGTGTCGCATAGAACTTTGGGACTCCAACATATATATTAAAATTTGTTTCCTCCCACTCTTTGGAGCAGTGAATGGAGTAGTCTAGCACTCCTCAACCTATGCAAACAAGGTGTGAATCTATCCCTCACCCTACTTTTCTCCTGTCTCATCCTTTTCTCTCCTCTTCCTACTTAAAAGCTATAA
Organism: Pelargonium citronellum; assembly: GCA_036897665.1. Taxonomy (NCBI): domain Eukaryota; kingdom Viridiplantae; phylum Streptophyta; class Magnoliopsida; order Geraniales; family Geraniaceae; genus Pelargonium; species Pelargonium citronellum. The sequence continues at coordinate 8,346 of JAYMSZ010000331.1, forward strand.
TGTAAAACAAATCTTCAAAAGGGTTACCCAAAACTTTTAAGGAGATCTTATATTATGTTCATAGCACTTCCTCATAAAGAAAGTACCATTTCTACCTTTAATAAATGGATGACAAACAAGATAATCATCTGTCAACATCTTATTTCATGATAGTTGGATGCTTTGAAAAGAATTTGTATAGCTCACATACAATCAGCAGATTATCTTCGATATGAGTTTTTCCTAGTTCTTGGATATAAGTAAGTTATTAGTAGATCAAGCAACCTTTACCTTCAACGTCAAAAGACAGGCATAGAATAGAGCAGAGTGAGAACTAAGGAATCTAACATAAGAACTTTACTTTCACCTCAGGCTGTAGTCTTATACAACCAGAGTTGTAACAATTGCAAGCTGCTACTATATACATAATCAAACAAAATAGACAAAATTATAATATAGGAAAATAAGAAACAAACCTTTTCTCAACGTCAGGGCAACAACAGCATCATTCTCAACCTGATAACACATGGCAAAATTATTGGACAAATCAAGATAATTTAAGGCTCTAATTACTGTTAATAGTAAATTTTGCAAAATGAGCCGAAGAAAATTAATCTACAGCCAACAGGAACTAAATCTGAGTGGTGCTATATATCTGAAATAGATAAGAATTAGTGGATTGAAACCTTCTGCTCTGCCAATGTTTTTGCATCATCCAATACTTCCCCAGACCCCACCAGGATCAAACGCTGATTGTTAACTGGTTCATCAATGAGGATATTCAATTTCTGCTTAATGTCCATAATAGTCTCCGTTGGATCACAATGGATAAAGTAAGTTGTCTTACTACGTTGACACGGATGTACATGGCCTGACCAAAGATTACTGGAAAATCAGTTGCAAAACTGCAAGGGCATATGAAGGTAGAAATGAAAGAGAAATAAAGTAGCTACGATAAAAAGGGAAAGGCTAATGACAGTAAGACCACTGTTTATTTAATTAGCTTTATGCTCCATTTGACACAACTCTAAACTAGACTTAGGAGTGCCTACAATGTTTTTACACTTGAAAATTTTCCTGTATACACTCTTAATCAGACAACAATGTTTAAATGCAAATGCAAGAAGAGTTTTGTTAATTGCAACTGTATAAAAGGTAACAAATAGGTAGAACTTTCTAACAGCACATAGATGCATGCATACTATTTGCAGTTATGTCAGTATAGCACTAACATCTCAACAGCCAAAATTAGACATATGATTCAACCAATTCACCCTATTCACTTTATTCAAGCTTATACATAAGGTTGTTTGGCATGTTTCCCTTGCTTACGATTCAACTAGAAGCATATCTTTAGGCTACCGCTTTGGATTCATTTAGGGGTATGTATCTTTAGTAGATCTTCATATTGGATGGCTATCTTGAAGTAGTCTCCCTTTGTGTTTTTCTTTGTGAGAACATCTTGTCCTTTTCCATAAATCTCCTACCTTCTATATTAGCTAAGATCATTAGAATATTGAAACCCAAGAATTTTGTCATCTTGTGTTAATTAACTTCTATCCTAAAATAGATAAGTACAAATCAGCCCCTTACAGAAAAATGAACCTACTCCCTCCATCCCAAAATAGAAGTGTGTTGTACTAAATTTTATTCCTGTCAAATATGTGTCTAGTTTACCTTTTAGTTAGTGAATTACAAATCGACTACCGATAATATCACTCATCTAAATTAACTAAAATCACTTAAGTTTGTTACCATGATGGACATGCGGGCACAAAGAAAAAATCAAGCATTAATAATCTTATTCTTAACTTTTATGTGTAGAAAAGGATGGTGGAGAATAATTTACAATATCAATTATTATTGGTTAGTATCGTCAATTTCATTAATATGCATGAACTCCTGCGTTGTAAATTGTAATCCTTAGTTATTCTCTTTCTTTTTACTATTGTTGGTTGTCAACTATCAAGCCTACAAATAGGTTTCCTAGGTAATTATATCAACATGAATATTATAATTTCTCTATCATATCTCAACAAAGTACAGATTACGGAAGACACTTGTTTTGGGATGGAGGGCAGGGACGGATTCAGAGTTTTTGTTTTGTGGGGACAAATAACATGAATGAAATTTTATCAAACTATTGGATAAAGTTTCAAATTTTTGTGGGGGCAAAAATGACTTTTTTTATCAAATAATAGATGTAAATTCAAAAAAATTACAAGATAAATATACAATATTTTAAGAAATAATAGAATTCACTGAGGGAGTAACATTTTAGCCAAAACATTATCACATGCTTCATAACGAGTTTTGCAGATGCATGCTCTTCTAACTCTCCTACTTCACCCAAATGACTAAACTTTAGGCAGTTTTGCAAAATGTTTCCCAAGGACATATAGTAGATTCGCACTCACTAGAGCAAGACTATATTTGGCTACTCAGTCATAAATCTTCAATTGCTCATATCACATTCATTTGTAAAAAAAATAAATCCCCTAGAATCTGTCAGCTCAACATATACTTGCATGTGTATCTCAGGAGTTAAATAAGCAATAACTTTCTTGTTCGATCACCTCAAAATCACAACCTGTATAGCCCCAAAATTGTTTCTTCAGCATTACCTCACCACATTGATCTACTATTATTTAAAACTATGGAACAATTATCTTCAAATACAAGATTAAAAATAAAAATAAAAAAGAACAAGCATACCATTGTTTTATTCTGCAGTGAAGAACCTGCTTAAGTTACCTCTTTTCTTGTGAAGGTTCCCTGTAAAAGATGGAATAATTTGAAAAGGATCTGGAGATATAGCAATAATTAAACACAAGGAAAGCCAGAGGATAAAAAAAAATCGAACGAATCGAAATGAAACGAAACACAAAACGGTGAAGAAAACAGAATAGTAATTGGAAGAGTGATTGACATTGAATTGCCATTGAACAGTGTGAGATTAGGAACCTGAGCTCAGGTTTGGGGTTGGACGGAAATGGTACTTGCCGGACAAATTGGAGCGAGCCCTCCGACAACTCCGATCTTAAGAAGCGCTCCTTTCAGTGTGCGTGTGCTTCACTCATTGCAGTTGTGTGGTACGGGAAGGGAATAATATACGAGAACCCCAAATCTGGGCCGTATTTACGGCACTCAAAATTCAATCATTCAATTTCAAATAAGCTTGGGTCGCATGTAATACAGTAAATAATTGCAAATTAAATTCCATTCAATTTATGGTTTAAAATATTTGGTTCGAGTCAAATAAATTGTTTGAATAATCCAAAATTTAAATTTGGATTTAAGAAAAAAGTGTCAAATCAATATGTATATACGTGTTAAACTTGATGAGGCAGCATTAGAAGCTGTCACGTCACCAAATTTAACAATTTTCTATCATCTCCTTGCATTTAGCCACATTGTCCTTTGATATGCGGTCGGTTACAAAAAAAATTCTATTAACTAATAATAACATCTAATATCATTATCTATAGCAATAGATGTTATATATATATCTATAGTGTAATAGAGGAAGACTTTAACTAATGAAAGAATTTGGAACTAAAAGGGTGTCTTTTCTTTCCCCCTTTTTTATTTATGGGTTAAATGGTTTTGCCTCCTCTGGATTGGATCGAATTTTGGTTTTAACCCTTATTTAGGGTATTGTATAGTTTTAACCTTTGGACTAATTTAAATTTTTATTTTAGACCACATGACCTGCTATTCTTGGTAACTCATTGACACATCATCACACTATACACATTAAATTGTCACGTCATCAATGTCATGACACATCACCACCCCACATCGGCTTAAAAAAAAGGCATCATCCCCTTTCCATCAACCTTATCTCCTCCTTAGACGAATTTGGTCAATTTTATCATTAAGCAAACTTCATCATTGAAATCAGAGTCTGCATATTATATAGCTAACAAATCCATCATCATAACAATAAGATTATAAAACTAACAGATGAAAAAATAACAAACAAATTCCCCAAATCCTCCAATCAACAACCAAACTAATTAGGACAAAATAAGCATTCACAAACATGTATTGCACCCCCATTTTAATCCAAAGCAACATACTGATGCTCCCGACCAGGCGACGATGAAATGCTTAGCAAGATCAACAGATTCATACCACAGACTTAAATATGGCTTTATGAACCATCGCTAGAAGTTGCCTCCCACAAAGCTCACAGTGATCGTCTTTGTAGATCTCGACCGGTTTGTAGATTTGGCTTCAAATTAAAGAGCTCAAACACTCACTCACAGTCACTCCTGAATATCTTGTGCTTTCCTCTCATATAGCTCGACATAGTCTATATATACACCTCAACCTTCGTCGATTTCGAAGCGCATCGGACTGCATCAAGCTTGTCATGGTTCTATTGCGATGCCGGAGAGGAGAGATGCGAGAAAGCTGATGGATCCGCAACTCAGCGATTGATAATTAAATATCACATATTTGGGAATCATCGGCGGCAGAGAGGTTGGGATTACAGCTTCCATTTTCGTTTGCTTGTTAAGCATCATCTTTTGCACTATTGATTGATTTCAAAATGGTAAAAATAGTGTTTCATTAACAATTGAGGTGGGTGGTGACTGTGTCATGGCATTGATGACGTGGCAATCCTATGTGTATAGTGTGATGATGTGTCAATGAGTTACTTAGAGTAACAGGTCATGTGGACTAAAATAAAAAATTAAATGAGTCCAAGGGTTAAAACCATGCAATACCCTAAATAAGGGTTAAAACCAAAATTCGATCCAGTCCAGGGGAGACAAAACCATTTAACCCAAAAATTATTTAAAATTTAAAGCTCGAAGACCAACTTATTTAAATATGTCTACTGAAGATTTAACTAACTCGTGAGTTTTTCGATTCGTAATTCACCTGCAAACAAAAAATTGACATTATTAAAATTTGATCTCAATTTTGCAGATTTTTGTTGCGTAATGAAAGAGACTCGAAATTTTATTTTAGGTCATGACAGACTACCTGACATGAATGGTATGTTTTATATGTAAACCCAAAATTCGAGCACCTCTTTTGGATTGGCATCGAATAAGGCATTTCCAATCTGGAACTCAAAATATCATAATCTAAAACTTGAATGAGCAAATTTACTAAATGTTGTAAAAGATATCGTCTTGTTTTTTAAAATATATAAGTAGTTTATTAGTGTTGTATATTTTCTTTTGTATTTTTATATACATGTTTGTAACAATCGGTATTAGCTAGCTCACGACAATATTTCCTTGAACAAAATTCATGTCACTTAAGAGTTTACATAATGTCAAAAACCACATATGAAATAAAAATATAATATTAGTCATCAGATAGAGATAGTAGCAGATCATCAAATGAAATCATCTTCAAATACTTGAGATTTCCATAAATTGATGAAGATTGAATAGTTAATTGTTTAGGGAACTACAAAAAAGAAGAGGAGATTGTTAGTTAAAATGAATACAGTAATAAACCAGAATGAGAAAGTATTATACAATCATTTTAGACTTTTGGTACCTTTTGTAATTGATCATTAAGTTCATATTTGTTGATAACTTTACCAAATATATATAATTTTACATGTTAAAGCAAAAGCTAGAGGTTGATAATTTATTTATGTGATTTAAAGCCTTAGTTGTGTATTTATGTCTTCTTGGATGCATACTAAGGTGGAGATAAAGATACACAATCCTCAATAGATGCGTATGTTGTGTATTCGAACATAAATTCATTTTCTTGGAGTTCCGAGAAACAACGGTTGTGTGGTAAAGTTCTTTATAAACACGGAGTATTGTATGATTTGTTATATATTTATGGAACAGAACAAGAAAGCAGAGAGAGAAAGAGAGCTTAATTATCTGTATAAGATTTGGTGTACATTTACAATGAGAGGAAGCTCACATTCACGGTTCCTCTCTTCTTCATTTCTTCAAAATTATTGTGGGACCCACTAACTTCCCACTATCCTCCACTAACTAATATAATACTATCTCCACTAACATATAATATTACATTGATTACAACAGGATTGACTAAATGTATGGATTTATGCATGATTTATCGTAATCATCTTCAATATCTTCCTTCCACCGAAAGCAAGTTGTGGTACCTACCACCATCTCATTTTCTTTGTGGTGGGACCTACGTACCACCATGACTAACATGTACTTGACCTGTGCTCTGCTCCATTATTAGAGGCTCAGTGAAATTGAAATTTCCGTTTCGTTGGGATGCAGAAAGTGGCGCAGTCTATTGTGGCGGGGACGACCACTTACGGCGGCTCCTGCAAGCCTGCTGCGCCGGGGCCTGATCTGTTCCCGGCCGGTTTGAGAGTTCTTGTGGTTGATGATGATGTTACTTGCTTGACGATTATGGAGAAGATGCTTCGGCGCTGTGCGTACCACGGTCAGTTGCTATGGATCCTTATTCTTGCTTTGTTTCTATTTCAGTTTAGAGGTTAATAACGCTTAATTTGGCTGTGTTTTTTGTGGTATTGTACGTGATTTGAATTATTTCCTTCTTAGGACCTTCCAGTTCTGAGTTATACTGGTTTATTTGCTTCATAAGTAGCTTTCCTTGTGCTGCATGGTTGGGACTTGGAGACTGTTGCAACTTTTGGCGGATTCCTAACAAATGAATCCATTCTAACTCATTTTCTATGGGTGAAATGTAAACGGAAAACAATAGATAGCTCTCACCTTGTTTGGTTGGAATTTGTATAGAAAGATGAGAAAAAACTAGAAGAAATGCAAATGAATTGCCTAATGTTTGTTGTAGTAGTGTTCCAATATTCAGTTTTTGGAAATTCAATTGCAAATTTGCAACCCTAGAGGCCATTCTAGCTGAACTTTTGGAAGCTCATCATTTGATTTCACTATACTGCTCAAACTTGTACTCTCATTAGCTCATCATACTTCTCTTGTAAATCATGCAGACTTAATTATAACCGGTATGCCTTTTATATTTAATGTGTACAGATTTATATATGCAACTGGTTTTCTTTTGACTAGTATTATCTATCAGCTTTTGTTTCTAACTCTAGAAGTTGTGTTTCTAAATTATATATCTGTTGGATGTTTTGCAAAGTTTGAGCTAAGAAGTATTCCTTGAGTGTATTTTAGCATTCTTATTAGTGGAATTTAATACAGAATATTGCGGCTTTGTTTAATAAATATCACCCATTTTTCTTAATTGATCATTGTAGTTACAACTTGCTCTCAATCTACTGTTGCCTTGAATTTACTGCGGGAGAGGAAAGGATGTTTCGATGTAGTTCTTAGTGATGTTTATATGCCTGATATGGATGGTTTCATACTTCTTGAACATGTTGGGCTAGAAATGGACCTTCCTGTTATCAGTGAGTATTGTTTACTTATCAATTATAAGGGTGGGGTTTGTTGAAATTGCTGGTTGAATCTGATACTGTTATGCCTTGTTGTACAGTGATGTCTGCTGATGGGAGTACAAGTGCTGTAATGAAAGGTATTAGACACGGTGCTTGTGACTATTTAATTAAGCCTATTCGTGAAGAGGAGCTTAAGAACATATGGCAGCATGTTGTTCGGAAAAGATGGAATGGGAATAAAGAAATTGAACACTCAACCAGCTTGGAAGATAATGATCCTCAAAAACGAGGATGTGATGATGCTGAATATGCTTCTTCTGTTAATGAAGAAACAGAAGGGATATTGAAATCTCAGAAGAAAAGAAGCAATTCTAAGGAAGAAGATGATAGTGAATTTGAAAACGAGGATCCAGCTACTTCGAAGAAACCACGTGTTGTGTGGTCAGTGGAACTCCATCAGCAATTTGTCAGTGCAGTCAATCAACTTGGAATTGATAGTATGTCTTCTTAATTATATAATTTTTCAAAGCTTGAAGAAGGGCTGCATATTTATCTTAAAGGATTGTGATTTTATCATTAATGTCATGTCAGAGAATGAGCTTATATAATAAATGCACATTCCTTTACAGTAAATGCTGATATGAACCTTTTGACTTCTGTTTCAGAGGCTGTACCAAAGAGAATTCTGGAGTTGATGAATGTTCCTGGTTTAACTAGAGAAAATGTGGCCAGTCATTTGCAGGTCTGATTCCTCTTCTATACTAATTTTATTCGATTCTAGTGTCATCTTTTGTTTCAATCACCAAGGAAAATATTAATATCTACCAGGATCTATCCTCGGGGAATTTGAGGCTATACAGATCTAGAATACAGCTGTGTAGTTTTCAATGGCAGAAGTAGTTTGGTTAGCTATTGCACTACTTGTGGGGATGCAGAATTTTGATTATAATTTATCATTTCTATAGTGAAATGACAAAGATTATATTTGTTGAAAAAAAAAAAATTGTTTAGATATAACTATCTATGTTCATAAAAAGTTATGAGACCGGCAAAAACATACTTTGATAAGTAACCATAAGTCAATACAATTTAAAAGTTAAAAAACAGTATTTTTAAACCACTTTCCTCCAGACAAGAATATTGTATAAAAAATGGTTCATCATTTAGAAATAAATGTTAAGTAGTCAGTCAGAATAACTTGATTTGAGTGGTTGAGGTCTAATAGCTACCTGGTTTGATTATGCATGGTTTGACTTCGCTAAAAATATGTTGTCATGAGATAAACTTCAGGGAGAAGCTCATAAGAGATGGGCCATCCTTAATCATCTCAAATCACTTTATCAAGTCAGAAGAGGGAATGACAGGCAGGAAACTATCAGTAGGGTGCCAAAGTTGTTGCGAAAGGGTTGAAGGTATCTTTAGATGGGGGATAAAGTTCTTGAATCTCCATTCCTCCTAATGAATGGGAAAGAGAAATAAATTTTTTAAAAGGAAGAAAATTCAGTTTTATATACAATCTAAGTTATTCTTAATTTCAAACTATAAATCCTGAGTGAATTGAGGAAGGGGATTTAAGTGTGGTAGTAGTTTGTTATTAGTTGATAGTGTAATTTATAATATTTTTTAAGACTATGGCAGCAATTTATGGGAAATGGTTGGTTGGTTGTTTTAAGGTTATGGAATAATGCAAGCCCAAAGACATATATGTGTACCTAATCAATACAGTAGATTTCAGCAGATTTTCTTCTTGTTTCAGATAAAATCTGCTAGGGTTTAGGTTGATGTTATAATCAAATATAATAAATGAAATTTTAAACCAATTCTTAGACTGATCTAATTTTCCTGCACATCCAATCCACTCTTTATGCACAATGAACCATTAAATATGTGCTTCTATTGCATTTTCATACTTCGAATAACTCATCATGAATGATCTATGCATGTAATCATGGATTGGTTGTGTCATAAGAGCTTGCTTGTAGTAGGTTTGCTTTGAAAGAAAACATTAAATTGAAAAATGGATTGAGTCCATTTTTCTTAGTTATATTAAAGGTGACATACAGTCTAATTGACATTGTGTCTTATTTAGCTAAGAATAGTTATGTTTGGTTTGGGTTTTGTAGTTTCATGATTATTAGTTTTTATTTTGTTTTAGCTAAATCATCTGTTCGTTTGTTTTGGTTTAGTGATAGGGTTGGGGCTTCATATTTGATCTTGTTGCTACAGTTTGTATTGATCTTTTTCTGATTTAATATAAGCTCCTTAGTTCCTTTCGGAAAAAAAGGTGACATAAAATGATAGTAGTGCTTTTGTTGATGTTCTCTTGTTCTGGGTAGATCAAGACAAATACATTGAACATAGAATTTTAAGAAAAATGTAGTCATTCAGTACACTGATGAGAAAATGGTTGTTTTGATGAATGTCATATGGAACAAATTAAGCATACTCATCAAATTGTAATTGTGTATCATAATCAAAAACTTCAATAAATATTCAATTTCTGCCTTAGATGTCTGTATGCAATGAATGGTACACTTTGGCAGTGGCATTGATGGATTAATTGGCAGTCGCAGCTTGTGACTACTTAATTTTTCATAGCCCCATTGATATATTCCACATACCAGAGTGCTCCGTTCTTTATTTACTTTGTAACAAGTGGTGTTTGTATTAATTGATTATTGTTCCTATGTCCATGTTTGTAATTAGTCTGTAATATCTATATGCAGAAATTTAGACTATATTTGAAGAGATTAAGTGTGGCTCAACAACAAGGTGGGATCTCAAACACATTCTGTGGGCCTGTAGAGTCAAATAAACTGGTTTCATTGGGAAGATTTGACATTCAGGCTTTAGCTGCCTCTGGTCAGATTCCTTCGCAAACTTTAGCAGCCCTGCATGCAGAACTTCTAGGTCGACCTACTGGGAACCTAATGATGCCAACATTAGATCAGCCAGCTCTTCTTCAAGCATCTCTCCAGGGATCCAAGGGTATATCTGTTGAGCATGGTGTGGCGTTTGGTCAACTTGTAAAATCCCAATCTAACATCTCCAAGCATTTTCCACAGTCTGTTGTATCAGTTCAGGATGTGCCCTCTGGCTTTGGAACATGGCCATCAAATATCCTTGCCACAGTTGGGCCTAATACTAATCTTGGAGGTTTAAGTACTCAGAATAGTAACATGTTGATTGATATATTGCAGCAACAACGGCAGCATCAGCAGAAACAGCAGCAGCAGTCAATGCTACACGAGCCTACCCGTTCAATTAATGTACAGCCATCGTGCTTGGTGGTTCCCTCTCAGTCATCAGCATGTGTTCAGGGAATTAATAGTTTTACTTCTGTCAATCAAAACTGCAACTTTAACAGAAGTTCTGTTGTTGATTACAGGCTTCTCTCACCCCAGCCAAATAATTCCTCATTAAGTATTGGACAAATCTCAGATGTGGATCTCAAAGCTCCAGGTTTACTTAATGGGTACCAAGGCCCAAGTTGTGTTTCTCCATCCGTTTCATCTTGTTCAGTGAATGGTGACAATAGCAGCAGTCAGCAAGTTCATGACTCAACCATGACATTCAGTGCTGCTAGACAAATTCCAGGGCTTCCTCTGAATGCCGGTGATATTCAAGGTTCATATGGTGCCAAATCTGGTGAAAATCTTGACCAAGGGCCGCTTAGGAATCTTGGATTTGTTGGTAAAGGGACTTTCATTCCAAGTCGATTTGCAGTTGATGAATTTGAATCACCAATTGGAAGCCTGAACCGTGGAAAGTTATATACGGAGAACGATAGAACTCGAGTGAAACAGGAGCCAAATGTGGATTTCATGGAGAATGATAAAATGGGTATCCCGATCTTACAACACTACTCTCCTAATGATCTCATGAGTGTTTTCACAGAATAGGTAAATCATATTCTTCAGCCATAATCTCTTTTCCTAATTCCTTGCTGCTTTATATGCTTGTGCATTATAATTTTGTAGCATGCCCTTTTGGAGTCGCACCTGATTACAGAATGATGCCTTCTTGTTCTTGTGCTCCTTTTATTTGTATATAGATTTGCTCTTGTGAGCATAGACAAATGTGGTTTGGGTGACTTCATGGGTTTTAATCCAATTCTGCTTCCATGATATATGAAATTTAGTGGTGATTTGATGGTAGGTTGCGTGGGAATATCTGTTTAGAATTAACTAACATGCTTATGTATGTATTAGCTATCAATTAATCATAAATGATAAGTACCCCGTGTATTTGTTTTATCATATATATTTAGATTTTAGAAAGTGAAATGATGGAAAGGAAGTTTTGAGCTAACTCATAAATTCATATCATAAAAGGAAGGTGAGCCCTGAAAAGATCTCGCTGAAATATTATATGGGGTCGTTTTTAAGGAGAAACGACAAACTTATATTCTAGGAAGTAAGTTGGGGTTGGGCTCCATGTAGTGGTCTACAGCTCCACCAATTTTGATTAGAGAATAGAATGATGAAAACAAAATACCTTTTCATGGATGTGTTGTTTACGAGTTATATATGTTGAGATTATGCTTTGGAGACGTCTAATATTAGCTGTTATTGTACAGGGTGGATTGATCTGCGTGCGTGGTGGAGCATATTGTTGTTGTATGACCACAGGTTGGTTGTAGCATCAAGTGTGTTTATAAATGGTTGATATTGAAGTTGAATTGATTGTATTATAGTTAACATAGACTAAAATTTCTGTGGGCTGGCTGGCTCGGAATTAGGCGAGATTAGTATGTGTTTCTGAAAAGTAAATGTGAAGAGAAGACTTAATTAGTATGTATGAATGTATTATGTGTAAATTGAGGAACAAGTATTGTTAGTTAGGGGTTAGGGAGGAACTAGGGAGTGTAGGAATAATAAGCTGTGTGAGAAACAAAGAAGCAAGTTAAAATGTTGGTTAGCAGACGAACACTCAATAGGGCAAGTGGTTGACTTCAGTTGGTTCGTTGAGGTCTTTGGTTTGGATTTCGGTGTTAGTACGTTTGCTGATAAAAAAATGTTGGTCAGCAGGAATATGATGACAACATAATTGGGTTCAGTGATGAAATTCACATTTATTTAAAGCTATGAGTGGTAATTGTTGCATTTTTTATCATCCATATATATGATATATGATATATGATATATGATATATGCATACAATGCAGTAGACTCGGATACCAGATGTGTGCTATTCATTGAAAAACATTCATAGCATAGCAGTGTCAAATTCTGGTGTATTTCATGTGCTTCTTAGTTTTTATTGCTTAATGAAGGGTATAAATGGCCTAAGATATTTTGTATTGTTTTGTAAGAATGGGAACAAAGTTAGGTTTCGCATTTATTTTATTTATTTGATTAAAGAACAATTCAACTTATCTTTGATCTCAGGGAAATATGGTTTTCTATTCCAAATAATAAATAATGAGTGAGTATTCGAGCCATGATCGATGTATATGACTTTTACATTATCGCTATACAGTGCCCTCTTTCTCTTTATTTTTTTTTTTGACACCATACGGTGTGATTTCGTTAATGAAATTACAAAAGTTAATGACGAATCTTTTACGATTAATATTTAAAAAATAGGGGTAATTACAATAAACTTCTGTGTTTATGACCAAAAACACATGACCGCCCTATGTTTTAAAAGTCGACAACTAACTACCATATCTTTTTA
>JAYMSZ010000332.1:0-21336 GCA_036897665.1 Pelargonium citronellum
TGCTTATCAGCACTTTCTTACCAAACAGGTAACACCTTATTGTTTAAAAGAGTCGGAGCACATTAATGCTCATAAGCTCTACCTGCTTATCAGCTATTTTTGAGAAGCTAATCCAAACACCCTCTTAGATCAAGGGTAGACAATTTTTTTTAATCAAAATAATTAAAAATGGAATGCCATAAAATAGAATCATCATAATGTTTTAGAATTTTTTTTACAATAGTAATTTGTGCATTATATATATTTTTTAATTTCTTATAGAAAATACATCAAAAAAAATTTACTTCTTTTTTTATAAGAAAAAATTATAAAGTTTTTAAAACCGCACAAAAATGTTGGTTGATTATGGCTAAACCTCAACTTGAAAAATAAGCCAATTTTTTTATTTAAATAAATAGATAAAAAAAAACAAAATTTGAGGCCCAAATAAACAAATGAGGAGTTAAATACATAACTTTCCATCTAAATGTCTAGTATGAGTCCCACCATTAAATGATAGTATATTTATTTCATTTATTTATTTAATAAGTGGTCCTGCTGAAAGTCTTAAACATCTCATTTACTCATTCATTGTTTATCTTATACCTTTGTTTCTGTACAGCTCAAAATCTCCATTACAGTATCAATTAAGCTAAAAATAAGAAAAAGTTTGAAGACTTGAGCACCGGTCTAATTTAGGGGAGGCAAGATTAAACCATTCATGATTCAGCCCAAAAAAGAAGTGAGTTATTAATGAATTTGAATGGTATTTAAGAAACTGGGGTAGGCAGGTGCCTATGATTGCCGCCCCAGCTCCGCCACTGTAGAGTTGGAACCAATTCTTTAAAATTTTGTTTAACGTAAAAAATCAAAGACTTTTTAATATAAATTAAATACTCATTGTGTTCCAAAATACGTGCCTTCATTGTTATTTTGAAAAGAAAAAAAAAGAACTTAGTTAGTGTTGTATATTCACTCTTACATTCTCATAAACATGCGTTCTAACATATTCAAAAGATACAAACTTAGTACATGGGCACTACTAATAAATGCATAACAAATTTCTAAAAGAGGAAGGATGACATATAAAATTGAACTCAAACATAACACTTATTTAGAAACGAATGGACTAATATTTATATAGATACATAATTATATATAGCGGCATATCTAGCTTCACACCTATTAAGATTTTCAATGACTTTTTTTTGGTAAATAAAATATAGAGTGAGTTAAAAACAAGAAAGTGAAAGTTCCATTTTGACCTAAAAACTAGATGATGTTGACATCTTGGTATAAGAAAATGAAGTAGCAAATCTAAGAAATAAGTAAATATAATATGGTCAAAAGCCATAGGGCACATGAAAGTTGTCAAGGCCAATTAATTAGGAGATGGATTAGGCATTAGCATGAACACAGAACACAGGACGGCTCTCATTTTTAGAATACAAATGTGGTCTGGCTACAACTCATTTTCCGTCTTTGTCCCAACTTCTTTTGCACTACAAGCTCATTTTACATTCACTACTTGTCAAACAATCACAATGAAGAGTCAATGAGGTCGACTTTGTAAATACTATATTATATCAAATTCTAAGTCAAATCATTAATTTCTAGCTACTTAATTAACTAATGTCTCTTGCTTATTTTGAAACCATTTTGCTTTTACTGGCTGAGGATGTTGAGATCGAGGTTGTTGGATTTATTTTATTGACGTGAATAACTTGTTAACTAGTACAAGAGACACCGGTTATGACTAGAAATAGAAAATAAGGTAGAGTATGAAATTAAACTAAACTTTCTTAAATATAATGTATTTTCTAATTCTACTAAAATTATAATTGAATCTTCACACTCCTCTCAAGTTAAGCATGCAAACCAAATCAATGCAAGAGCTTCAATTTTCACTTCGTATATCTCTTTAGGAATTTCGGCAACATTAAATGGTTGTTGAAGTTGATTTTAGTGATAGATAGTTGCATAACTTGGTTATTGACGGAGGGCATAATTGGTTAGGGCTAACAAGAAGAAGATGATAATGTTAATGGTACTACAATGACAATTAACACAAGCAATAATCGTTTAAGGTTAACCGAAAAGATACTGAGATGCTTTAAAAGTCAAAAAATAAAACCAAAAATTTGCCAAACGCTATCAACCTGTGCTCTGGTACCATGTAGAATTTATTTTATTGATGTGAATAACTTGTTATAACTAGTACAAGAGAGACTTCTTTATATAGAAGATTAAAACTAGAAATAAGAAATAAGCTACAGTGGAAAATTAAACTTAACTTTCTTAAATACAATATATTTCCTACACATTTCCTAATTCTACTAACAGAGGTTGTTGAGCCCACATAGGGTGTCCACCTTGAGATCTGAAAGGAAACCGTCCACTTAAGTAAATGGACATGTTGGAGGCTGAGCACCGGGAGTTGAAGAACTCTTAACGAGACCTGGCCGAGATCATGATCTCTGTAGGTAAACAAATGGCCAAGGATTTCAAGAGGGTTTTGGGTTGTGTCAACCCTAATGTTTAGGAGGACTTTGAGTTTGGCATCCCAAACATGTCAAGGTTTTGGGACAGAGGGAAAAGGCCCATGGAGTAGGCTTTCGCTCCTAGTGCTGGTGATGATGTTGATCGTGAGACCCAATTCGGTTCCTGTCAAAATAGTCTTTGAATTTTTTAAATATGAACCCAAAATGGTCATTGTTATTAGATGTTAAGATCCATATATGAAAGTTTTGGAACCAAATTGAGTCATATTTAAAAATTTATGTACTATTTTAAATTAATAATCCTAAAAAGGTAAAACTATGAAACAAATTAGATCTTTTACCTATTTTGAAGTGAGGCCGTAGACTATTTGGGTGAGGATCAAATTTGGGGGTTTTTACAAAAAGAAAGAAGCAACAATAAAAGAAGCGGCTAAAACAAATGGCCTAAACAGCATCGCATCTATCCATATAAAATAATGAAATCAGTTGCAAGGCCCACGATGGTTGCCAATTGGACTCAGAGAGAGACGAAGCTGAGACGGAGACGAAACACCATTTTCTCTCTCTCTCTCCCAAAGTGTGTGTAGTGTGTGTGAGTCCTCTCAAAGTCTTCGATTCTAGAGAGAGAGACGTAATCCAATTTGGTCCAAGCATGTAATGAGGGACGCACAGACGCACACGACGCTCCTCTTCCTCCTCCATCCCAATATCACTCTCACATTCACTCTCTCATCACTCCTCTCTCCAATTCATCTCTAACCTCTCTCTCTCTCATTCCTCGTCGCTCCCTCCATGTCTTCTATTGGACTGCCGTCGCCGTCCGACCCTCTCGACGATGTCCAAGACTACAACATTCCGGTGAGCACTCCATCTCGGTTTTCCCGAATTAATTTGCCTTTTGTTTCTCTTTATTTGTTTGTGGAGTGTTTGGTTAGTGAGAAAATGTAGTATAAGAAACGCCATCAAGTTTTCGTGAAATTGTACAACAGACGAGTCTAAAGCATCCAAACCCAGAACCTCAATTCGACTCAGATATTTTCTTTTTATTTGATAATTAGAGGCAAATTTTGAGAATTTTATTTTTTGTTGTTCAAGTTTTGAATTTTTGAAAAAATACCCTTTTCTATTTCCCGTGTTTTCTCAGGAACCAAACCAGCATTGGTATCGATTTTGTTTCTTCTCTTTGTTTTAACGTGTTCAGTTCCTGAGGAGAGAGTATAAAAGACAAGTTCTTTAGTTCGTTCTCTTTCCTTTGTTTTTCTCTCTACTTTATGTGGTTCCCTTGAAATACAAGGTGGATTAAACAAATTGGAATCTCAACCTTATGTTTTATTCAGCTCATTTAACATATGCTAATTTTTGAATTTTTAAGTTGTGATGTAATGAATTTGATTCACTGATGATAGTTACTTTTTAAGTTGTGGCCTTACAGCACAGATTGGTATTCTCCATTGTTTGATTTGTTTTTATTTCAAGAATGCTTTTGTGATATGAACATAAGAAAGTTAATTAAAATTGCAGCCCGGTGAAGGGGAGGACTCATTGCTTACCCATGTTTATGAACTTGTGCTGAAAGGAAATGGAGCATTTCGAGAGAACTGTTTTGAACAGGTAATTTCTATATCTTCTTCTGTGTTGTTTGTCGTGTGTTTGCCTTGTTTTGATTATTTTTTGTTAGAAACCAAATAGGAAGGGAAGGCTAAGAGCAATTGGTATTAAGATACTTTAATTTTGTTAATGTGAAGGAGTTCATGGAT
The DNA here is from genome assembly GCA_036897665.1 of Pelargonium citronellum. Classification (NCBI taxonomy): domain Eukaryota; kingdom Viridiplantae; phylum Streptophyta; class Magnoliopsida; order Geraniales; family Geraniaceae; genus Pelargonium; species Pelargonium citronellum. Next base: position 4,238 of record JAYMSZ010000332.1, read on the forward strand.
AAGACAGAAAGGTATAGACAATGCAGCTTAATCTAACATTATTCATCTTGTTCGAGTTAGCTATGCAGGTTGTATTTTCTCTCTGATCAGAGAAATTATGCTTAAATGCAAACTATGGGAATTTATTTGAATTAGTAATATCGTAATACTATTATGAGCCTCAATAATTTGATACTCTTTTCCCTGATGAGTATATGTGGCTCTCAGAAAATCCTTTCTGTTTGAGTATAATATATTGATAATGGGTCAGGTTGTTTAAATTGATCCCACTTGTTATTGACCGTTTAAACTTCAACTAAGGGCTTAACCACTAGTTTATTGCCACCTGGTAATATAAGAACTTCCAGTCCTTAGCTCCAATTATGAAAAAGGATGATCTTCAACCTATGTTTCATTCTTTTTTGTCAGGGTGGCTCTTCTCTTGATTTCTTAGGATTCATTATTTAATTTTGAGGATTTATGTTAAGTTAATTCTGCGAAGAATACGTTAGGGTTTAGGCTTTGGATGTTTTAGTCAGTGTGAGAGATATCTGGAACTTCGACTTTATCATACTTATCTGGAACTTCGACTTTATCATACTTTTTAACATGTCATCAACACAACTTTAGGTTTGTTGGATTTGGTGTTTGAGGTCATCTAGTGGGGTATTGATTTGGGTGCATGAAACATGACATTTGGGAAGACCTTATGGTGTTTAAATGCAACGGAGATGTTATCCTCCATAAGATGTTGGATATTTCATCTCCTTATATTCCAGTTTCATTTTGGTCAATCCGTAGCTAATTAACGAGTTTGTTTATTCAGGCTGTCGGTTATTACTCAAGAGCAAACAACATCAAACCAGGTGATCCTGTCATTCTTAGCAACCGTAGTGTTGCTTATATCAGGTTCTGCCTTTAAGGGTTATTTTTCACTTTTATGATTTTTCTTATCTCATATTCATGGTTGTGCAATAGATTTGTAGATGACTGTCAGACTCACTTTTTAACAGATCGATGAATTTGTTGCAATGAAAAACTTTCTGTCTATCAGGATTAGCCAGTTTCTGAAACACCGACCTCCATCTGCATCTGAAAATAGACCATTGCACGGTCTAGAGCCTATGACACATGCTGAAGTATGGCTTCTTACCTCATTCTTTATGTAATTAAAGAGAAAATCCTTCTTAGTTTGGTATACCTTTGTTACACACTAAACTAATTCATTTTATAATTCAGCTTGCATTAAAAGATGCTGAAAAGCTGATGAGCATCCAAAGTAATTCTGTGAAATCCTATTTCCTGAAGGCCAGTGCTCTCATATTGGTAAGATTGCAGCCGAGACTCTATTTTGAGTGTTTACATGTATATTCATGTATGCAAATGGAACTATGGATGTTAATTGGGCCTTGAAGCAAGTTTCTGAGTAAAGGAAATAACGTAAATATATGGCACTTAGTTACCTGGGAACTCATATGCTTATCCCACCTTTCTATTAATGAATTATTATGTACATAGAATAGCCATTCGAAACTAAAAAATAATGCTGATCATGAAGCAATAGCATTGGCTAGGTGACTGAAAAATGTTGACTAGGTGCTTATCTCTCATTGTGGTTAGTGAGATTTATTTGTATGTATTTTATCTTTGGAAAATGTGGGATTAGGAAGCCACAACCAAAATAGAGGTTGTGGCTTTGCAATCATTAATTTTGCCGTTTCTGTATGTTAGGTCTTTCTTTTATTGTGGCAAAATGGGTCCATATGTTTTCAACCGTCTTTTACATGTTTGCTGGTTGGATTATTGTTTCTTTTCTACTAATATTCACTTTGTTATGAGTTTGCAGTTGGAGAGATATGAGATGGCCCGGGATGTTATCCTTTCTGGCCTTCAGGTTGACCCTTTTAGGTAATTTGTAAATGCAAAGTGGAACAGCAAGCATGTTTACTTCTTCTTCTTCTTCTTTTTCTTTTTTTTTTTTTTTTTTTTTTGTATTTTTTATCAGCGCATGTTTACTTCTTATTGGCTATTTAAGGCTCTATTTATGAAAGAATTGTGTTTTGTTTGTGGTAATATGTAGCAATCATCTTCAGACATCTCTTCAAAATTTGGATAGAATGTCAGTTGGTTTGATGAGGAGGAGCAACCATGGGAAACCAGAACGTACTGATGATTTTGATTGCACCCTTTGCCTGAAGTTACTTTATGAGCCTATTACTACTCCTTGTGGACATTCCTTTTGCCGTAGTTGTCTATTTCAATCTATGGATCGTGGTATGTGATCTGGCACTTCTGAATTGTACTGTCATTTATTTCTTTCTATTTATCTGACACGTAAAATATGGTAGGTAACAAATGTCCGTTGTGCCGAACAGTTCTATTTATTACTCCTAGAGCTTGTGCAATTAGGTCGGTTACAGGTTATTCATTTTTTGAAATGATTATCTATTTTTACTTTCTATAAATAAATTAACATATATTTTCTTAATTTATCAGTGTGACACTGAATAATATTATAGAAAAGAACTTTCCAGAAGAATATGCTGAAAGAAAGTTGGAGCACGAAAGTCTGACAAACCCTGGTGTTGATTTGTTGCCTCTTTTTGTCATGGATGTGGTCATCCCATGCCAGAAGTTATTTCTCAATATATTTGAACCCCGTTATAGACTCATGGTGAGCTGGCAAATTTGTTGCTGTTAATTGTTATTTTATTTTTTCCTTACATTGGCACGTATAGAGGTAATGAGCAAGTTAAAATTTCATTATTCTTTGCAACTAGTTTTTAATCCTGAGGACACCAACCTCATTAATATAAATAATACAAATGGAGGGAGCTCCTCCAGTCATTTGCCCCTATATTTCACAGAAACTGGTTCCTCAATTGGTATTCCTTAGCCTTGAAGAAACTCTAATAATTGGTTTTAGATCCAAACTTAAAAACTGGTCAAGTCAATAGTTTTGAGCTATCATTAAGCATAACCAGATGGATATATGTATACTATGGTCAAACATGCAATTATGCTGTGGTTGTGGACCTATGGCTGATAGTAGGCTTAAAATCCAAGTTATGTGAGAAGCCATTAGTTCAGAATATGGTGCATTTCATGGAGCCGTGTGGTGAAATAGAGGAAACTACTTTTTCATCTATAAGCAGAAATACGAATCCATGCTTTCTTACTTAAAAATTTATAGATCTTCATGCTTTTACATTGTCATCCCAACTTATAATATTTTTATTTATTCAAATAACAGGTGAGGAGGATAATGGAGGGCAATCATCGGATGGGAATGGGAGACCATTGTCTCTGTACTTTCTGTTTCCTTCTTTCGGTTCACTGGATCCAAAGACCCCTAACAGTTCTGGTTATTGGCTTGTCTAAATATATAGGTTATCGCTGATTCAATGACTGGTAACCCTGCTGAATTTGGTTGTGAAGTGGAGATTACTGAGTAGGTGTATGGTCTTTTTATTTTTATTTTTTCTAATTCCTTTTGAATGCTTATGCATTCACGCAGACATAAGTTTTTATTTAGTTAATTCCTTGTTCCTTTCTATGAATGAACTATCTCTAAATATGTAGGTGTGAGCCACTCCCTGATGGACGCTTCAGTCTAGAGGTGAGAATCATTATTTTATGTTCCTGAAGTACTTTGTGCTCTAATTGACATGATCCTTGCACATTTTAACTATGTTGCATGGAGTATATGCAGGATAGAATTAGTTGAGTTCCTGTATGAGTTATCTTCTTCTGCTTTTACTGTAATGAAGACACTCCTTGTGACATGCGTAGCATGTCACGTTGACTTTTAAATTATAGATAAAACAAAATTTGAAGGGAGAGAGACTAGGAAGGAGAAAAAGAAATTAGGGAGCTTTAAAAGTAACGGGCTGCTTATAAGTGGAGGGCCCAAGACGAAACCAACTCTTATACCATGTTAATTTTCACTCTAACCCAAAAGCCTCAGTTGATAAGTGGAACATCCAACTAATATATCAAGTGGTTATTAACTTGACATTCATTCCATGCGGTTTACATCAACTAAAGGGAAGGGAAAATGCTTCATTTATGCTTTGGGTATTTGACCAATAAGTTGATGGAATGAAAAATTGAATGGGTTATGTAACAACTTTGTAAGAAAGTAATGCTTAGTTGGATCATATGCTTCAAAGGAATGTATAAATTTCAAGAAACCCTGCAAATACCGTTGTTTGCTTCCTATTATTAACTCTTCTAGTTCAAAACTTCAAATTTGAAAGCAGCATGAAACATGGCATCTAGTCCTTGGTAATCTTTGGGCTACACTGTTTCTTATTGGAATATTTGGGAAGTAGATCTATTTAGGTATCAAATAAATAGACCAGTCATTCTTTTGCTAATGAGTATAAAAAAATGGAACAGAGTTTGAAATGCTTCCATCCCAAGGGAATAGTTTAAATCCTATATTACGATAATGTTACGGAGGAAGAATCTAAACAATGGAAGTAATAAAGTTCCCTAATCCTGTAATGTGTTTTTTGAAATTTGAACATCAACTCTGATCTTTTTTCAGGTTGAAAGCCGACGGAGATTCCGTATTATCAGATTTTGGGATCAGGATGGGTGAGTTCAGGGATTATTGAGATGTTATGTACCGCTTTAGGTGCAAATATAATTTATAGTTAATTTGTTTTGTAAAGTTGGCATACATTTGTGCAGGTATCGTGTTGCTGAGGTTGAATGGATGCAGGATATTTATCCAGCAGAGGGGACGAGGGAAAGAACAAATGTAAGTGTACTGTAACTTTAGCTTCCCATCTTTCTATCTCTCTTCTTTTGTTTTCTGCCTCCCGAGTCCCGCATCAGTAGGAAATTAGACACATCACTAAGTGCCTGAGCTCTTTCAGATTGGAGCCCAATAACAACATAGGCTAAACAAAAGAATAGCTTAGTCACTCATAAGCAAAACACCCATACTAGCCCACCCTTCCATCATATTACATTATCTATCTATATATATGTATATGTAGAGTAATAAGATAATTAGTAGCATAACAGGCTTGCTGAGCTCATAAATGACATGTACTATGACGAGACGGTGGATATGTATTAGCAGGGTACCAATGACGATTTATCTGATTCACTGCCTATAATCTTTGAAAATTAGACACTGTAGGCAAATGCATTTAATCTTTGTTTGTTCCAAGGATCTAGATGGAATGCCTATCATACACTAGAGTATTTTCACCTATGATTTATAAAAGCTCAGTATCAGTGTGTGGGACACAGGACATACATGCATAGTGTGCATTTCAGTTATAAAAATAGTTTTTTCTCATTAATTTAGCTCCCATTTTATGACATTTGCTTTAAAAATGAAGTTATGTGCTACATGGATTTTATCAGTCAGAAGAAACAGATTCCCCATTGTTCATTGTCTGCATCTTTTGGGACTAATTTCTGATGTTTTCAGTTGATGGAATTGACAAATAATGCTGCGGAATATGCTCGGTCATGGCTAAGAGGGGAAATGGAAGCAGCAAGACGTGGTAAAACTCTCAAATTTATGAACGAGCAAGTTTTTTATTGTTGCTTTCTTGTATTTGTGTGAATATATCATGTGCAACTTTTTGGGTTAAAGTTTAGTTTCAAGCAGATTTATGTTCTCTGGTATATCAAGAGTCACTTCGTAAATGTCCTCTCAACCAAGGTCCATATAAGTTAACCCTGTATTTTAGAATCAAATTGATCTGTTCTAGTATCAGTTTTCACCACAAGGGACATTTGAACAAATTTTTGTGAGCTTATTAATATGTTATTGTTTGCATTATTTAGTCGATAACTTTTATTTAACTTTTTTTCGGGATAGGCAAATAGAGTAATATATATTCACAAGAAAGAGGAATGCAGAAATGGTTTCAAAGAAAGAAACCAGTAAACATAACAGTCATATAACTAAACCATGTTCGACCAAAATGGATGAAATTTAATGGAAGGGGCGTCAACTTCTAATTGGTCTTATTTTCGGGGCATCTATAAAATTTTATATGCTTTGGTATTAATCCTTAGCTCAGGATCATTTTTGTAATTTAATGTTTCAAATCTTATTCTGGTGAACATCAATCGTGAATGGAAACCTTATTTTGGTTCGAGCAATGACAATGCCTGCAAACTCATATTTCATGGGGCTCCATTTATTGTTGCTTACTTCTTTTTATTGTTTCCTGCTGTTGATGATTTTCCACTCCGTATACAGCTTCAAGAAGATGTGATACATTCCTCAATCTGGAAGCGATGATGCCTTCTACACGGGATCCAGAGCACTTCAGTTTCTGGGTATAAATATCAATAGAGTAATGCATTTTCTGTAGTGCTACGAGTTATGAATTTAATCAATTGGTTATAATACGTAAATGGATGCAGCTTGCTACTCTTAGCGACAGGAGGCCTCATGAACGATTGGAGCTCCTACGTATAAGAGATACGAAAGAGGTATTTGTAGATTACAGATGGATCGGATGTAGGATAACGAATCTTCAAAATCTAACTTTGTGCTCTGTCTGTTGGATGCAGAGGATACGACGTGGACTAATATTTCTGAGGGCGAAAGAACAAGGGTGCCGCGTGCAATAAAACTTTGACAAGCTTAAGCTAAGCTATTATTAATTCATTATTCTTTTGTAACAAAGGGTTTTGCCTATATCAATATTACCAAAGAAACCAGAAAAATATACATCATTTTGATTTCTCAGAATCATTTCTACTTGTTGACTTCCATTTTCCAGATGGTTCAGCAGTATTCAGACCAGATGTAGTTAGAATTAGTTTTTTATTTTTTATTTTTTTTATTGGTTTTAGAAGGAGAATGTGAGTAGGATTTTCAAGACTCACCTCCTCACCATATCCTATTGCTTTCTATGACGTATCTAAATAATTAAAAATAATAATAATTATTTAATATATTTTAAATTCCAAGTCATACCACTTAATGGAAGAATTGATGATAAAGATTATTTTGGGTCCATATGTGAAATTTTATGAACCATTTTAAGTTGAAAAGAATTTATGGACCAAGTTGAGTTCATATACAAAAGTTTGCAGCCCAAATTTAATTTTTTACTGTTTAACTTTTAAAAATGCCTGATAATGAGTATATACATAAATTTAAATGTTTTGTTGTAATTTGTTAAAATTCTGACAAGTAAAGATTAATTGATAAATATGCGTCGGGTATTTGATTGAAGTGACGTATTCTTTCCAAAGAAACATGACTAGGCATTTTATGGTTTTCTTTTATCATTGAGTTACACAACAGGATGTAACTGTCCCTCTTTAACTTAAAACTCTACACCACCCCATACAGTTGGCTAGGAGGCTCAGTCCGAGACCTCAAAGGCAATCGAAAGTTTTTTTAATAAAGAAAATGCACATTTATAAGTGAATCTGGATATTTTTAAGTGAAATATATTTTAAAATAATTTCACATTCACAAATATCAAAATCACACAATCGATCTTTGTGTATAGTTTCCGGTACAAGTACGTATGTTAAATTGGAACTGTCATGGAATGAGCAAACCACGAGTTGTTAGAGTTGTTTAATGTTTGGACATTACTGATCCACGGGTGGGTTATGGCGTAGACCAGGTGAAGGGAAGGATGAGGTGAATGATAAATTTCTACTACATTGTTGTCGCAATGAGATCAAAACTAAATTTAACATATGACTAGTTGTGTAAATTCTTGAGCTGTTTGTACAATTTTCACTCTGATAAATGATAATCAATCAGGGATTGAAGTAAGCTTACTTTTCAGCCTCCTACATAATAACAAAACTCACTTCACATTTCTCTCCAAATGGCAGGTACTTGCATGACTTGCATCTAAACATAGCATGATCATCACTTGTTACCTGTACTGCAACTGAAATTCAATGATCACATAGTCAACAAACATAACAAAAATGATACTTGATCTCAATATTAACCAAACAAATTCAGACTTATATCAATTATCAAGGGGTAGTTACGCAAAACCTCCTCGTGGTATTGCCCACAAACACATGGCCACTAAATTAATTTTTCACTACAATTAACTATCCTTAATCCTTCAGTTTTCATAAGTTAAATTGAACGGAAAAATACACTCTCATCATGTGAGGGAAACGTGCACCTCATTATAATCAATCATATATTTCAAATGTTGTCAAATGTGCACATTTCTCTCACGTGATGAGAGTGTTTTTTTCCTGTTGATTTTAACTTACGAAAACTGAAGGATAAACTATAAGGTAGTTCAGTGCAACGAAAATTAATTTGGTAGCCGTCTGTTTTTGAGAACAATACCAAATGAAGGAAGGTTTTGCGTAACTACTCCAATTATTAACTACAGGAGATGAGGTCTTTTGGCTCGGGTCAGATATAGTAGTGTCTATGTTTGGTTGCCAAGAAAAACCAAATTTCCAATCTATAGTATAAAGAAATTAGAAATTAATCCTACGTAACTTCCTGACTTTATGTATTCAGCACAACATATGATCATCAAGATACAAAATATCAGTTTCTCCCATTTCCCTAAATTTCATCACAGCTGAGTTTAGTAATTGACCTGTTATACTGGCAATGCCGCCAACATACATAATGTCGGTTATAAATCTCGACAACTGCTCCGGAAGATCATGATGCATCCTTCCTCTTACGTTTACCGGTAGTCTTTCTCATCTTCTTTTGAGAACCTTCATCTTGGTCTATTAAACTTTTATGAGCAATTTCCTGAATTTGTCCAAGTAATATCTCATCTTGTTTATCCATTCCAACTTTGGAGATTTTATCCGCTGTGCTTGCAATTTCCCTCATTGCAGCAATTTTATTTTGATACTCAGAGGGGAGAGATGTTGGCCTCCCTACAAACTTCCGAGTAATATTCAAGTACCACTGCACATATTTGCTTTCATCTACAACCTCTACATCTTTCACAATATGTTCATGACGGTCTAACCATTCCTTGAGAAGTGATTTCATTTTCCCCGATAAATCTATCCCACCATCTACATTTTTTCTCCCATTTGAAAACTCCTTTTCCACAGCAATCTTTCTCTCCCATTGACACACCTTCTCGGGGATTGGTTGAAGCATGCCAAATTGTCTTAAGCAACGATCTGGGAGGTGCCTTTCAGCCTTCTCAAAACATATTAACATTGTCTTCGATGTCCCTAACATCAAACTACTTTTGATTTCTTTCGGGATAAGGGAACTGTCCTCCATCCCATTGTAAGGAAGCCACTCGACATCACACGGTTGCAATGCGTCCAACGCCTTACGATAGGATACTACATCATTTTTCTCCCTCGGAAAATTTGGTTTTCCTTTCCATTGAAGTACGAAAGGGAAACAATTTGGCCTTTGGTTGAGCTTCGGCCGGCCAATATTGAGGTGATAATAACTCCAAGTTTGGAGTAATGTCAAACTGCCACTCGTGGTACTTTTCTGAGATCTAAGGGAGGCTTTGCCCAGTGCTTTGTACAAGTATGCTAAAGTCGCTGCGCCCCATGCATACTTTCCCGCCTTCTCAAAGTCCTCAAACAGCGGTAGGTATTTAAGAGGGACTTTGTTGCCACTAGTTGTAGCAAATATCGTACTACCAACAAGGTATAGAAGATAAGCTCGAGTATGGCGCTCAATCACTTCAACAGGTACATCTTCAGGACATTGAGAGAAAAATTCCTTCAACCAACTAAGCTTCACCATACCTTTATGATCGAGATCTGGTGGCGCTTTCCCTAAAAGCCTTTCACAAATCAAGCGGGAGTGGCCAATTTCACCAATAACAGCTTCTCCATCTATCGCAAGCCCAAGCAAGAGTGCGACATCTTTCAAGGTTATTGTCATTTCACCGACGCTCAAGTGGAAAGTGTTTGTCTCGCTCCTCCACCTCTCAATAAACGCCGCGATGAGCGCCTTGTCTAGACTAATCGAAGGAACCATTCGGAAGTACTTAAACCCGGCCTTCTCGACCAAACCAACCTGCTTTGCAGTGAGCTTCCATTCATCAAGCTTTGTAGTATGTTCGTGGCATCTAAGTACGCCACGCTCCTACACATTCAATTACATAAATGGGTATCATAAATTCACACCCGAAACGCAATAAAGTTGAGAGACAAAAAGTTGGCCGAGAAATGCACCTTCCCTTCCCAAATTGCGGATGAAATATGATTGTCTTGATCATACAGAACCGAGAGATCAATTGGTCCGGGCTGGTCTATTGAGGTGTTGTCAATTGGTTCGGGACTTTCGGCCTCATTAGTGTCAACAGGTACATAAACAATTTCTTGATCAGTGTCAGCTGGTGAGAGATTATATGCTCCATTGGCATTAACTGGTGATGATTTGTTTGCTTCATTCACATCAGTTGGTGGCTCAACATTGTTTGCTTCACTGATTTCAACTGAATTGGTGGCTTCCATTAGGGCTCAATTGAGCTACTGATAGAAACAAATCAAATATTGCAAAAATACCCACAAAAAAATTATCAAAATTGTTATAAAACACAAACACATATAAATCTTATGAATAATAAAATTAGGTGTTCACATTGGACAGGAAAGAGCAAAACCCTAAGGAAATCTAAAACATGAAATGCAGAAACAAAAGCAATAGATGAAACAAGAAATGAAATTAGGGTTAGGGTTTGAGGGGCTGACCTTGAGACGGAGGATGCAGTGGAGAGGAACGACAGGAGATTCCTGCGGCACAGGAACGATAGGTTGCGCTGAAATGGATTGCACCGACTTGTCGTTACTAATGACAGGCGAACGGCTTGTCGTTTATCGGAACGACATGTCGTTATAATTTAATAGAGAGATTTAAAAACAAAGTTAAAGATATCAAAATAAAAAAAAATAAAAAATAAAAAAAAATTTAAAAGAGAAAATGGTCATTTTTGTTACCAATGTTTAATCAAATTGTCTAAGCAGCACTTAATTTGAAACTTTAGTCGATTTGGTACTTAGTTTCAAGTTTACATAGTCTAAGTAGTACCTACTCTAATACCATTAAATATTTCATCCATTTTGTCATGAGGTGGCAATATAATAGTGATGTGGCGCCACATAAGATATCCTATATGTAATAAAATTTAAAATAAATAAAACAAAGAGATAAAAAAAAATCATAATTTAAAAGTCAAGTTTCTAACAAATAATTAAGGTGATAGTCAGATCAGATTAAATTTAGTTTGGATTTTGGATTCAAACATGTGATCCATTCCGATAATAATTTGGATCGGATTGGATTGGATTTTTTCCAATTAAATTAGATTTTGCTCGGATTGAATTTTGGATGCCCGCATGTTCGGATCCAGACTGCCGGCTCTACCAATAATGTATCATCACATATTATTTGTTTTTTCTTATATAAAATATAGTACAAGTTAGAGATCACAACTATAAATTATCGTAAATGTTAGACACAAAGTATATATTAAAATCAAGCGAGTAATCATTTCAACTAATAAAAAACACCACAAATTCATACTATAGTATATAATAATTGGTGAGAATGGCTCATAGAATGTAATTTAAGCTACTTTCTTCCAAAGTAGCAATTCTAGAGCATGTCTTCTCTTATTCTACGTGCTACAAAAAATTTGTTATTAACTAATAACATTTAGTAATAGTTTTTACTATGTCAATAAGTAATTGGTAGTAAATTACTACACTTCTTACCACCATACTTCAACTAAAACACAATAGGTAATAAGAAGTTTTTACAGAGGTTTTCCACTAAATTAGTTTTTCACTTTTTCGATGTGGAACAAGTGATTTCCATATATACAATATGTTTTTACTCAATTATCTTCTAAGTTTTCAATGTGGGACAAATGACCTCTCCTGTTTGTTCTTTCTTTTCTTTTCTTTTTTACTCACGTGACTTCTTCTTCTTTTTCTTCTATTATATGATATTAAGACTATAGTGATTTATCACAAACTCATCTTAGATTCTATGTTATTTTTTACTTTCTTACTCTACTTCAAACCCATATTGTCTCTTAATAAACACAACAAAAATTATATTCATTCTAATTGTTTGATTCTATACAAAAGACATTGAAAAAAGAAACAATGATATCATGATTTCGCTTCCTTAAATGATGCAACAAAAAAAGAAGATTTTTTTTAAAAATTTAATTCATGCATGCGTTATTATATATATATATATATAAAAGATGAATAACGCATGCATGAATTATATATATATATATATGTATATAATCACATTTTCGAACTAAATACCAAAATTTATAATATAAAGAAAATAAAGAATAAAGAATATTAATTATTAAAAAAAAAGTCACAGAAAACCCTTATTTTTTGTCTACTAATTATTCCTCAAAAACTCTCCTTCTGTTCTGTTCTTCGCATTTTTTTGCTAATCAATATATTTATTTGATTTATTTCGTCTAAATTAACTGTTTTTTTAAGCGCGTGGTTTTGTCTCTCACGCGCACCTGATCATATATATATAATCACGAGTCTTCTCTTTTTCAACCGTCGAAGCAAGCCACACCGAGCCTCCACCGATCGGCTCTGTTTCTGTGGATCATTTCGTCCAACACTTGGCGTGCTCAACCAGAAACCATGAAAATGATCGACGAAGAAGATGAGCGAAACGCCTCCGACGGCGACGGCGACGGAGAATCTATTTGCTACAGAACTATAGAGATGGACCGCCGCCTGGTCTCTCCGCCGCCGGCGTATGTTCCGGCCTCCGAGGACGACGGAGAGGACCTCTTCATTCCTCCGTTGAACTTCTCCATGGTCGACAATGGCATCTTCAGGTCCGGTTTTCCTAACTCCGCCAACTTCTCCTTCATCCAGACCCTCGGCCTCCGCTCCATCGTGTATGTGCATATCGTTCTCAGCTAAGCTGCTCTCTGTAGTCTCTTTGTATCTGTATGTGGTTTTGTTTAGGGTTTTGGACTTTTGGTGATGGAGAATTTTGTGCTGTGTAGATGTATGTGTCCGGAGACGTACCCGGAGATGAACATGGAGTTTCTTAAGTCCAACGGAATCAGGCTTTTTCAGTTCGGAATTGAAGGATATAAGGTCAGTCAGCACTTCTGTAAACTTTTGAGCTTCTTCTAATTATTTATCACTGCTGTGCTGCTATATATTGCCTTTAATTACTTGTGCTAATTGGAGTTTTCAGTGTTGTGTTGGATATATTGATTTCTTGAACTTTTTACATGAATTAAGGAGGTTGCTGTTGCATTCGTTTTTTTTTTTTGCACAGTTGGATTGTGTGATCACTGTGATCTCCTTCATACTTGAGCCATATACTTCAGTGGATCGAGTAAGCATAATTAGGTCATATGATTAATATTTCAAAATATAAGAGTGGATGATGATGTTTTGATGATTCAAATTGAGATTCTATATAATAAAGATGATGGGGTCATGACTGGTATTTAGTTGTGGGTATAGTCTACCAGGCTATGATACAATGTAGTGAGACAACTAGCAAGTTGAAGACCCAATATCAACTTTATATCCTAACTACTTACACATTACTAACTAAAGATATGAAACAAAACTTTCATAATCTGCATATTCAATACCATATTGCAATTTAAATAGAATTATTGTAATGGACCACAAATATTAAATTTGACATGTCTCACAAATTGAGGATTAAAAAAGCAAAGCTAAACATATTTTATGTCAAATTCAATAAACATCAATATTTTTAGCTGGCATTATTTTTTATCATTTGCCTTGTAGCTTCAATACCATGATTTCAGCCACCACAAGTGAAAATTTCCATTATTCTAGACTAAATGTTCATCTTTTTTATGTTTCGTGGTTTAATATATTTCAGACCTGTATTCTTTTGCTAAAACTATGTAGTTTTAATAGTTTTTAACTTTTTATGTATCCAAGAAGTATCCGAATTTGATACTGGTACAACAACTAGGTCCTGCTTACAATCTAAGAACATTCTATGCACTGATGATGGGGTACACCCTCTCCAAGTTGTAACTTGGTGCACACTTTTTGCTTGTTTCGCTATTAATAAAACTTGATTACCTGCTTCAGTTTTGCTATCTACTTTATAAGCATTCATTCTAGAGTCTTTCAAATTACCTGTTCGAGTTAGCTCACCATCACACAGTGCACATGTTTGGATAATATTTTGATGTAATGTAAATCATCCTGAAATTCTAAGGTTAGACCCTGGGCTTTTTACTGAAGATGTAATATTACACTGGAACTCTGGATGAAGATGGTCATAGGAGAAAATACCACGCAGTTAATACATAATTTTTACTTACCCTGGCCTTTGAGGCTAGTGTTAATGTGTTATGGATCACGTCAGGCTTTTTTGTCATAGTTCAGATCCTGCTTCATGTCCTAGCACAAAAAGAAAAAGAAAAGTAGACACATAAAATAAGATGTACTTTGATTACGAGTTATATTAGTAACTGTTAACTATGTAAACCAAAGCCTAGTATATCTTTACTTTCAAAAAAAAGAAGCCTAGTATATCTTTCAATTACATTTGGTTCATTGAATCTGTGAAGACAAGTCTGTAAAAGGAGTGAGAATAGAGACAACTAGACATGACACCCTACTCGAGCTTCAGCCACATATGGTGGCATGGCGTGGGGTGGGGTGAGCATAATCTTATTAGTCTCTACCTGCAATTGCTGGTGAGCTGGCCATTTTGGAATTCTATAATAGAGTTGGATAATTATGTACAACGTATAATGGAATAGCAAAAAATTGGGATTTCGTTGTTACATTGTATCTTTATAAGATTTGAATTCATTGATACACTATAGATTGGATTTATTATATAAAATTTTAAAGTGGTACCTTTGTATTGATCTATGTAAGCACTCCAATGAAAAGTGAAGTGATTTCGTTTAATCTGTTGCACATAATTTATTGAATGGTGAAAGAAGTTTCATTTTTCAAATATAAATGTTACAACTTAACACCAGTTTTTTGCATCCAGGAGCCTTTCGTAAATATTCCAGAGGATGCAATTGTTGAAGCTCTTAAAGTTGTCCTTGGTATTATATGCACCTAATACTGCCAAACTTGATTTTTGATTGAATCACATTGCAGTAGTATTTCTTGTATTGACTATTTTCTTTATCTTCATTGCAGATGTAAGAAATCATCCAATCTTAATTCACTGTAAACGAGGAAAGGTGTGTGCATAATTGGTTATTTTAGAAAAGAGGAAAGTAATCACCTTTAAGTTTCATCCCTTTATGTTCATTGGTCTTTGATTTTACTATGTACAGCATCGAACTGGTTGTGTTGTGGGGTGCTTGAGGAAATTGCAAAGATGGTGCCTCACATCTGTTTTTGACGAGTACCAGCGGTTTGCAGCTGCCAAAGCCAGAGTTTCAGATCAGAGGTTTATGGAGTTGTTTGATGTTTCCAGCTTTAAGCATCTGCCAATGTCATTTTCAAGTTCAAAGAGGTAAATGACCACATGCTGCTTTATCTTGTATGTGGGAAAGACTCCTGGGTCATGCTTTGGAATAAATTGAAGGTGATGAGTGCCTGGATTGCATTTCTGTGGCATTGGAATAAGTCTTCTTTTCTTTTGTGGTAGAAGACAGCATATATATCGGCATGTCCTTTTTATAGTGTATCATGCCTTTACTCGTCTTTGTTCCTTTTTTCTTAGTAATTGTTGTTGCAAAGCAGTCTATATGTTCGCTGCTATACATGCAATCATTGTTAGTTATGTCTAGGTTACTTCTCAAAATTCATAGTTATCTTCATTTGAGGTCTTAGGCTTCTGGTGGAAGGTTGTATGTGGAAAAGAACTTGGATTGTTACTCTACTTCACATCCACTGCTGATCCTCCCAATGATTATTATGACAGGCAAGGGAGCTAGAAAAGCTTTTTGTACATGTAAATCCTTGTTGGCTAGTCAAATATAAATGAAATAATTCAAGTTTCATGCAGAGTTACCTTAGTATATTTAGAATAAATTTTGGTGAGTGAATAGTATAGTTTTGAACAAAATGTGCAAGTATACTATATCGACTTTGGTTCTTGTGTGATTCGGTTACTCTCTCACATCCTTACTGCATGGAACTTGCGGTTAGAGATTGTTTATGTTCTTTTGGAGTCATGAAGAAAAGAAATAAGAAGTTCTGAATTGCTGTTTCATTTTTATGCTATTTAGTTGAAAATGGGAAGAAAAGAAAGATCAATTTGGTATCATCTTGAGGAAAATAGATCATTATCTACAGTGAGGTTGCGCGTTTATATATACATATACGTTATTTGTTGAAATATTTGCCAAAAAACTTCAATTAGTTGTCAGTTTAAGGAAATAAATTGTCTGCAGTTAAAAGTTTAGCGCACAGAACATTTGGTTCATGTCTGTTTGTTAATAGCTTAAGGGATTATCCGATTTGGTCCGTCCAGCTTCTGTAGGTGGCGAAAAATGGCTATCAGCCAAAAATACTGTATTCTCAGTTTTGTTTGCCGAGTCAGAAACAGAATGAAAGAAAATAATCCCTTACAATACTGCTTGTACTTTCCTATTGGAGCGGAGGTTGCTCAATTATTGGGGTACATTTATGCATGCCCCCCTAGTCATTTTTGTTTGCAATGCAATTAGCCATGGGAATATGTTGATTGTTTCTCATTTTCCTTCCCAGGAAAGAGGGAAATAAATAACTTTACTAGGTACATAAAAGCAGGGCCGGCTATTACCAGGTGCAACATGGGCAGTTGCACAGGGCCCCCAAAATGTGAAGACTTGCATAGGCCCCAAATCTGGGCCAACTTTACTTATTTAAAATTTAAAGTCTAAAACCCACTAGCATTGGTCCAAAACAACACAATTATATTAGTTGATTATTTATCAAATCAGAATTTTAAGCCCACTAGCATTTATCCAAAACAACAAAATTATATAATTTGTTGATTATTTATCAAATCACTTTTATCTCTGTGAACTTTAATTCTCCAAGTCCCAACCAGCAGTGCAGCGAGCCAGTGACCCTTCTTCTTCCTCTCCATTTTTCAAAAATTTATGCATTATGATGATATTAATGGACACACATAAAGTGTGATTTAGGGCCCCAATTTTATCAATGAAATCCAATGA
>JAYMSZ010000333.1:0-21335 GCA_036897665.1 Pelargonium citronellum
AATAATATGCAACAAATGTATTAGTCTGAAAATAGCCTAATAAATCACTTTCTAGTGGGGAAAAATTGAGGTCAAGAAATTATGGTAAATAATTTAACATGAGAAATATATTCACCCTCTTATTTACTTCTTTTTTAATATATTATAAAATTTTATTTCATATAAACATGAGAAATCTAGTTTACTTTTATGCCTTATGTGAAGTAATTTTTGGATTCAACAATTTTTTTTTTTTTTTGTAAAACAGTAATATCTCATACTCTGTTCCTCTAAAAGCAGAGGAAGTAGAAACCAAAGAAATAAAAGCAAATTAAACATAATCGAGTCGAATTCAGTTTGCTCATCTAAAATTCAACCTCAAACTTAGATATAACAAGTTTGAACAACTTGTCGATAGAATTGGCAATTCGGGTTTCGGATCGGTTTCCCAATCCCAAGAAGATGCAAGTTCTGAGTTATGGATTCAAAATTGGGTTTTGCTCGTAAAATATGCAGGTTCACCCAACCCGACCTGAAAACTGATCGAGTCTATTTTATGGAAGAAACATACCATTTTTGCGAGCTTTGAGGCGAGCAGAAACAGAGAACCAAACTCTTCGGACCGGGAAGATCATCTTTTGCCACAACTCCATAAACTTGCTGCCTCTAACTTTGATCCTCCTCCTGGAGCTCTTCTTTCTCCAAACCCTGCCGGCTCTGGTGCTTTTCCCTATCAATCGAACCACTACCGTCCTTATCCCGGCCAGTCTTACTCAATTTTGTGTGCTCTGTTTCTCAGCAAAGCAGAGAGAAACAGAGGAAGAGAAACAGAGGAAGAGAATGCTCTGTTTCTTTGAAGACTCAACAATAGAAATAGAAATAGAAATCAATAGGTTCTCTCTAATATAATGTGTGTTATAGTTATAGGTCTCTCCACTGAGTGAGACCACCGACACGTGACGGTTAGTTCTTGGACAAGGACAAGAGACATGCACTTGATTTCTAGTTATTTGACATTTATTTATGATGATGGAAATTTTTGGAGATTTTGAATAATCAAACACTTACCTAATAATGCTCCTTATTTTATATTGTTTTTGTTAGGAATATACCAAGAGTTTGATCCATCTTCTCATGACGTTTGAGAATAAAGGAAGAAAAAGAGTTATTAGAGGCAGAAGATGAAGCACTTTTCGCTGAGTTTTGATACTTGTCGATCGGACTGAAATTTGCTCGATTTAAAACGAAAGGGCGTTTTAAGTATTTTTTTTAATTTTGTTATAATAATGTATTTTGTATTTATTTTGAATTAGAGTTTGAAGTGTGAGTTAAAAATAGCTCATGCACAATTTTTTTAGTTTTTTTCTTTTTTAAAAGTGTTATTTGGTATAGAATATGATGTAGAAGGTAGATCTCTTTCGAGGTTACACTATAAAAAATACAGTGATCAGATACAGAAAATTCTGTCGTTGATCATGACTAGCGATGGACCAGAAACAGGAAGACATTTGTCGCTGTTGGACTCGTCGTTGATGGTTAGCGATGGGTAGAGTTAGATTCTGACGGTCACGAATACTGCTTAAATATGCATTGTTCAAGCAAAATTATCCAACAAATAAGATCACAAAGATTCCTAGGGCGTATTTTCGCATTTTTGGTATTTTATTATTATATTTTTTAAAGAAGTTTTGAATATTTTATTTCACATTTATTTTGAGTGAGAGTTTAAAGTAAGAGCTAAAAATAATTTAGGTATAACTTCTTTGATTTTTAGGTGTTATGTGGTAAAAATTTGATGTAAGATGGAGTATTTTTGGATTTAGACTGTGACCTTCATATATTAGGTTGAAACATAGGTGGTTTAAGTGAAACAAATAAACAATATACACTTGGGAGACATAAGTGTATTTTTTGATTGTGATGTTAATAGATTAGTAGTTTTAGAGATTTAAAGACAGTCTATTTAACTATTTTTAATTCAATTTGTAAAAAAATTGTATCTGATGGTAAAATATAATTTACAACATTCAATTATAAAAATGATACATTTTAATAATCAGTTTAGATAAAAACTTTTCACATGATAAGATTTATTGAAAATCGTGTTTTTAGTAGTTTGATATGTGGTTGATTCAATATTAATATCATTATATAAGAAAATAAATGTCATTTTACAGATTCAATGTAAAAACACACTAGTTTTCAACAAAATCTATTTCATCATTTTCAAGTTAGTTTATGAATACTCACATTGTTTTTCTAAATAAGAAATATGGAAAATTAAAAAAGTTATTAAGACCAGATTACTTTTTTTTTTTAGCTCATTAAGACCATATTACTTGATTTTATAATGTGTAGGTTTGAAATGACACTTATTTTAAAATAACTATAGTACTATTTATTTACTTTAATAAAATAAATATGTGCATAAAATTAAGAGAGCAAGTAATAGTTTTCAAAAAAAGAGAGCAAGTAATAAATAAATATAAAATCCAAATTCTCATGTATCTCATGCTATGATTGCCCCTTAAAAAAACATTGTTGACAATTAGTGCTAATCTATCGTGTTTGTGTCATGTTATAAGTTATATTATGTTGTCTCGGTAAAACAACTTAAAAGTATTAATAATCGTGTTCAAGTATTGATATTGACACAACACATTTAATAATCATATTATTGTGTCAGTTTTTCATAAACAGATAAAATCAGTTTCAATTAATACTACCACGATAAATTTGATATAAATTATTTTATTGTGAAATTTTGAGCAGCGATGTTGTAAAATTTTCAAAAACACAAGAACGAATTAAATTGAAGCAATTGATATATTTACAAATAGAAGGTTCCAAAAAGATTTTTATTTTTAAAATTATTTTTCTTTTACTTTAAGGAACTATAAAATCCAGAATCGTATCTAATATGGTGACAAACCTTATGCTTTATATATTTATTTACTTATAATAATAAATAGATATTAAATCAATAAAAAAACAAGTGGTACAATTTGAATTTAAATTGAAATCTTTTTAAATGTGTATATATATATTTTGCTTTCTGTTTTTTGGTGAGCTGATTTGACTTCAAATTTGAAACGTGTCTCAATTTTTTAGATTATTTTCTCTTTTTTCCTATAAATGTCGGTATGTCTATTTTGAATTTACTTTTGACGTTTTTAAAAAAAATGTAAAGCTAATACTATCATAACAGCTAATAGATGGTGAATTCCGCTAAAAAAAATAAATTGATTTTTTTTTTTAGAGCAAGTAAATTGAATTTTAATTTCTATAGAATATGATGATGCATTGTTTGCTAAAATTGTGTTTATTTTATTCTTTAATACCAAAAAAATACATTGATGAAATAGTTAACTTGTTAATAAAAAAAGGACCGAGGTGCAAAAAAGATGATAACCACGAGTAAATATTCGTAAGTTTTATTACGCAGTATATAATTATATATTTGATATATATTGTAGTTTATGAATATTTTTAAATCGAACGGCACATTTTTATGTTTACAAATATACTATATGGATTAATAAAAACAATAATTAATAATATAACAACTACCAAAGCATGTTGGGCCAAGCGATTGATGTGCTTTAAATCTCCTTTGAGTTATCAGATTCGAGCTTCCTTGTCTATAGTATGAGGTGAGATTTATGGGTTTTAAGGGTTAAACTAACAACTAGCAGTGTGACGCCCCCACCAGGGAGTGCGAAACACAGGCCGTACAAGCCTGCTTGTCCCGTTGCTTATAAAATATATATATACATATAAATCTACGTGATTTCTACTTCCACGTGATATTGTTTCATCAAAACTTTCCCCAATTGCAAAAAAAATTCAAAGTGTTATTTCATATTATTAGATAATCTGATCAATTTTTAAGACAACCAATGGAAAACGATATATAAATTTGCAATTAAAAGGATTTAATGGGCAAAAGAGAAACGCTGAAAGTCAAGGGACTTGTAATATAAATTAGCAATTAAAAGGATTCGATAGGCAAAAGTCCAAACTATAATTGCAATGTAGTCCCTATTGACAACACTTATTTCTTTCCAGTACACAGTAACTTAATAAAATAAAATCAGTTTTGAGAATCGCGATCCGTATCTCTGATTTGACGTGGACCCCGCATGTAGGCGGCACATCAGTCTCTACTCGCGAGTGATGTCACGCGCATCTGCCTTCAGTGATTTAGTGGTGTCAATCTTCGGAGTGAACACGCTGTGTCTTGACAAGGCGAGTATGTTTCATTATGTACTTTCAGTAGGTGATTTATTTGGAGCACTGAATGAGGGTTTGGTCAGCTGCAGAGGGCCCATGAACAGGCCCAAAACAAAGCCCATCCAAATCAAATAATCAAAAATAAAATAAAAAATATACCTCCTCGTGCAATTCCAATTTTTAAGTAGGTAGGACTGTAAGCTCAAAATTGTGGTTGAAGTATTCATTTATTCTTTGCAAGTGGATCGAAGAGAGATAAATATGAGAGCTCATTCTCGATTTTAACTTTTGCGGGTGGTCTGATAAGAGAGATAGATAGGAGCTCATTTCTAATTTTAACGTTTAATGAGTGGCCTGATAGGAGAAGATAGAGTGCCCAAGTCGGCTTGAAGGATATGATAAGAGTTGTATAGAAGACCCGAGATAGGGAGCCTAAGTGGGCTTGAAGGATATGAGAATAATTTTATATAGAAGGCCCGAGTGAGTTTGAAGGATAAGAGGTATATAGAAGGCCCAAAAAAAGGAGTAAATAAGCTCAAAGATAATGGAGAGAATCGATAAAGAATTTAATTATACAAATTTTTTGGGTACTAAGATTTGAACCTGTGACCTCAAACTCTAATACCATGTTAGAGAACCAACTCAAACTTAAAATAAATGTCAAATTTATATACATTTTTCGGTGGAAAAAATAAATGCAACTCATATGTAACAAATGCATGTAAAATAGTCGTTTTTCGAACTTAAAATACATGGATTTAGGCTTCAAGTTGCTGTAATGAAACAATTTTTAAATTGGATGTAACTTGGTTGGTAAAAGATTGGTGTGTTACAAATTACAATGTTGAAATTTTGTGGTGATCAATCATAAAATTTTCTTGTAGTTGTTGATGTAGTTCATTTAGCTGGACCCATTACATCAATTAATTTTGAGCTTTCAATTTTCAATTTATTTTTACCTTGCACATGATAATTAGTTCATGGGCTCACAACAAAAGCAGAAAAGCCCAAAATCTCTGTATTGGGCTTAAGAGCTTTCACGAAAACAAATCTTTACTATGGGCCTTAACATGATATTTCAAGCCCATTCATAGTACAGCAGCGACTTGAAAATGTTCAAAGCCCAATTTGGTTCCCAAATCATCTAAATAATTCCAATTTAGATCTTGCTATTTTGTTTTGAATTAGTCTCATCCGTAACGATGTTATCTAGATTTTTTGGTTGATGTGACAACGGCGTGTCGGTTTAGTTAGTCAAATTTGTAAATAAGACTATTTTGAAACAAATTATAACATTTAGGGTCCAAATTGAACCAAATCGACATAGTGGCTTCGTCACATAAGTTATATAATTTTGTTCCATATTAGTTATATCAGTAATTTAAACTAAATTAAGTATCATATGGTCCGTCAACAAAAAAAATCAAGAAAATTTGACGTAACTAGTTCGAAATGAAATAGCACAGTCTGGAACGAACAAATCTTTTTTCAAAAATTATCACGTCAGCATAGTTTGACCACATCAATACATATTGAACCGATACGAAATAAAAATAGCTTAGTTTCATACCAATTTGATACAATATATATAAACTTGAGGACCAATTTGGAACATGAGTCAAATTTGGCTACCAATTCAAAATAAGATGTATAGTTGGGTTCCAAAATGAAACATTTTCGTTTAATTAACCACCCGAAACGGAAAACGACGTCGCAACGAACCCTCCTGCAGTCCTGCTTCTCTATTGGTCAAAACTCGGACCCAAACTTAACAGTCACGACTCAGTCAGTGACTCGTCTCGAAAGACTCCAACAGATCAGCTCCTTCTTCTTCTTCTTCTTCTGTGGTCGTCGAGGACGATGAAGAAGAAGATCAAGACCTCAAATTTCACCAAACCCATTTCACAAAACACCCTCATATTCGCGTTCACGCTCTCAATTTTTCTCACTCCTCTCTCAGCTTCCCGAAAACCACCTCCTCTTCCGATTTTGCCCCTACCCACCTCGTCGCAGCTCCAATGGCAGCTGAGCAACATGGCTCTGTTCCTCCACTTCGGCACCAACACCTTCACCGACTCCGAGTGGGGATCGGGTCTCGCAGACCCGTCGATTTTCAACCCGACCCGCCTCGACGCCGCTCAGTGGGTTCAGGTCGCCAAGGACTCCGGGTTCAATCGCGTGCTTCTCACGGCAAAGCACCACGATGGGTTCTGTTTGTGGCCTTCGGAGTATACCAATTACTCGGTGAAATCGAGCCCGTGGAGGAATGGGAGTGGTGATGTCGTCGGCGAGTTGGCGAGAGCTGCGAAGGAGATTGGGGTTCAATTGGGACTTTACCTATCGCCATGGGATCGGCACGAGCCATTGTACGGAAACACGCTCGCTTACAATGAGTATTATATGGGTCAGATGACAGAATTGCTCACCAGGTCTTTGTTGTTCATTTTTTGGCATTTGGGTTTTGCTTCATTTTTCAGTTCTTTATTGGAAAATGTTGCTTTTTTAGATGAGTGCATGTTCTGTATTGGGTTTTAGGAGTAACATGTGAGCTCAACAGGTAATTTCTGTATGTTTTTTTTTGGGGGGGCAGTTTTGGTATCTGGGTTATGCTTCTTTTTCCAGTACTCCATGGAATAAATGTTGCTTTAATTAAATGAATGCAGGTTCTATATTGGGTTTTAGGGGCAGTGTGTAGTTCTTGTGCATTGGTTTGTTTGAACTTTGAGCAGTTGAGAGGAACTTTTGTGTTTGATTTAGATTTGCTTTCTTCTGATTTATGTTTTGTATTTGTACAATAGCTTGATTTTGGGGTGTTGGAGTATGATGTTCTATGGTTTCTGCTTGATGTAGTACGCTTTTGGGGAATCTATGATATTTGTTATGTTGCATTCAATTAGTTCTTGTTGCTAGTTCAATACGAAATAAATGTTTTTGAATAAACTTGGGGCTATGGATTCCTCATGTTATGCAAGTGTTGCTTCTTAAGAACACAATAGAGATATATTCAAGAAATTGATGGAGTTGGTTTTTGGAAAATGTACTAGATATGGAGAGATCGTTGATATATTTCTTGATGGAGCAAAGGGGGAAGGAGAGAAGGACATGGAGTATTTCTTTGATTGCTGGTTTAGTCTCATTCATCAGCTCCAACCCGGGGCTGTCATTTTTTCTGATGCCGGTCCTGATACCAGGTGGGTTGGGGATGAAGCTGGTGTCGCAGGGTCTACTTGCTGGTCACTTTTCAACCGAACCGCTGCCAAGATTGGTGACACTGATACACAGTGAGTTCACCTTCTTCCTTTCACTTCCTTGTTACTAGTTTTTGTGCGCATTAAGATAGAACTGATTGTGTTTCCTATTAGGTCTTGGAGTAGGCAGTAGGCAGTAGGCAGGTCAATACAAAGTTTCATAGTCATGTTTTCTTCTCATATTTGTTTTAGTGGATTATAGCAGCTTGATTATTTTGCGAATTGCTCGACTCTTGCTTTGCATGCCTGAAAACAGAGGAAACAGTTTAATGGCACGGGATTTGATCAATTATATGATCATGATCTCAATTCTCCATTCCAAAATGATTGTCTTGGTTTCCATTTTGAGAAAATTGAAGAAGTTAGTGTTGTACACTTACTTTTGTATCATCATGAGATACTAACTTATTATAGGGATACTATAGCTAATTCACGCATAACTACTTTAAATGTAAAAAGGACTCTCATATTGAGACAAAAATGAAAACAAACATGACAATCATCTTAGGACAAAGTACAATTACTAACAATATCCCTGACATAAGTTAGCTAGAAGCCCTTAAGTTTTGTTACAACAGGCGCATATGGGGGTATAAGGGGAAATGTGAAATCCTAACAAACTTATCCTTAACTTTTACAAAAATAGAAATGTGGACTCTCATTTTTTGGGACGAAGGGTAATTAACCGTTTTGATGTATGCAACAGGTACTCCAGATTTGGAGACCCATTAGGTCATGACTGGGTACCTGCGGAGTGTGATGTTTCAATAAGACCTGGTTGGTTTTGGCATCCATCAGAAGCTCCAAAATCTGCAAGGACTCTTCTCGACATATACTACAAGTCTGTTGGCAGAAACTGTCTTTTGTTATTGAATGTGCCTCCCAACTCTTCAGGCCTCATATCCCCCGAAGATGTAGAAGTGCTTCAAGAATTCAGCGAGCTACGTAGATCTATATTTTCCAATAACCTTGCAGAGAATGCTCTCATTACTACCAGCAGCACGCGAGGCACTGATGATTCTCGGTTTCACTCCAGCAATGTCTTCAAAGAAGGTATTTACACGTATTGGGCCCCCGAGGAGAATCAATCTGACTGGATTTTACATTTAGACCTACAAGAACCGGTATCTTTCAACGTTCTGCAGATTCAGGAGCCAATTCACATGGGTCAGCGGATTATTGAATTCCATCTCGAGGTGAAAGAGGATGGCCAATGGAAGAAAGTTATCAATGGCACCACCGTAGGATATCAGAGGCTTATACTGTTTCCGACAGTTGTGTCTCAGCACTTGAGGTTCGTGATCGATAAGTCTAGGGCAGACCCACTAATATCGTTTTTGGGAATTCATATGGATCCATTTTCGGTTTTGAGCAACGAATCTGATACGAGCTCTGGAAGATACTTCAATGGCTCTCAAATTCTTCGGCAAAGAACAAACAACCATTCTATGATTGGAGCAATGTAGTATATTTGTTGATATTGGTGCATTGTTGTTGTGCAGGTATGTTCAGTTCTTTGAATCTTTCATTTTGACAAATAATGTATCAAATAGGAGGACTGAAAAGTGTTTGCATACTGGAAAATTGAAGTAATGTGCAACCATTGGAGCATCATTTGCACATTTATTTAGAATTTGATGTGCCCTGTGAAAATTGTGATAGCTTAGTAAGATATTTTGGGTCATTCATTGTTTGTAGACTAAAGGTGAAAGATCTGAAATAGTCTCGGAATTGTCCGTTTTGTTCTAAATCAGTTCTTGAACTTTACTTTGTTCTAGAGCTGTTTATTTAAATTTGTTTTGTTTCGTGTTAGTTCCCGTCGTTAAATAGACCAACGGATTTTGTCAAAACTAATTAACACCGTTAAAAAATATGTAAAAAAATATGATTGTACAATTTTACCCTTTATATTTTACGAGCTTTCAATTTGTACCATCTTCTTCATTATAGCAAAAAAAATTGTGTTCTAACTTCTAAATGAAATGACAAAAACTTGAGTGATGTAAAAACAATATATGAATCATAACAAATGGTCACCAAAACTATTGGCATATAAAGAAGCACTAGGTTCATGGTAGATGCAGCAAGTACAACAATCCTATAATTTAGAACTGATACATGTGTTTCTCCTTAACTATTCAATCCTAACTAAAAGACGCCGAGACCCATTTCAAAAACACGGAAAGAAACGGAACTGACAACATTGTCACAGTGTTACCTCGTATCTTCCATCTGCTTGGCAGCGAGCATGCATACATGATCTCCATCGACATTCAATGAAACAAGCAAAGGAAATCCCGGGAGCTACAAACAAAATGGACTTGACGAAAAGGTAAATCACAAAAAACCCGACTTGAAAATTTAAGTTATCTTGACATCTCGAAGAAGCCGAGCAGCCATGGAGCCATATCTTCTTGCATCCCAGTCACTCAGCTTACCATTCTGGAGTCTGGTTAGAAGCACATCTACCTTGACATTTTCGCCACCAGAATCGCTTACTTGGTCTATCAGAGTAGTACTCTCGTCAACTCCATTTTCCAGCTTTGTTTCACTCGTTTCCGCTTCATTATCTTGTTGATCAATTACCTGACTTGTGTTTTCTACACTGGATGTTGAAGCTTTTAATGTCATAATGAAAAGTTGAATACTTGGATGCTGGTACTTGCAATCCATCTGAAATGGATGCTAAAGTTAGCACAATTTTGATAAACTAAACAAGTGCCACATTAAAACACTGCTAACACGTATTACTAGGTCTCAAGAAATGCATATATAACAGTTTGTGCTTAATATTGATAACGGACCTTAGCTTTTGGAACAACTTTCACATCGAAATTTCTCTTCCACATGTCCAGCATTTGCTCATGGACGCTTGTAGAACGGATCTCGTACCCTAACTACAAGAAAATTGCAGTAACTATTAAGTACATTGATGATAATGATTATGAGGAGAGAACGCTATCTTGTAAGAGTTAAAACATTCTACCAGAATTGTGGTTTTTGGTCCTGATAATGCAAATATCGTCTGCAACAGCGGATCCAAGAGATGCTCCGCATACACCTAAAATAAAAAAGCAAAAAAAACTAACGATTGTGACACCATATATGATTAAGGGAGCCCAAAGTTTATGGATCAACCGCAACATCATATTGAAATGTGGACAACATGAGAAAAGAAATTTTGAGTATTGTTAGGACAAAAACATGATCATAAGAAAAAACTTACGACGTCAGTTCCAATGATGTAGTCGAATGGTGGACCAACAGCTCTTATATGATCCTTGTTTCCCCAGTCCAGTTCCGCAACCTGGATTGAACCAAATGAATCTACAAGGAACATAATACGCACATGACATATCAATATCGCCAAAATAATTAAATTCAACACAACACTTTACATGGGCAAAAGTAAAAATAAAAAAACAGATGTTTTTCCATCATACCCGAACCGGGATTCATTTGAGTGATCCTTGAAGTGTTCCGTTCTGCATTTCTCATTAGAAGGGGCAAGACCTCAACTTGGTCCGTCGCGACTACATCGCATCCAAGCAATGCCATGCCTGCAAAGAGAAGGCCATGGCACATGATCTATCATTATTTTTGTTCGAAATACTCATTTACCATTACTATCACCATCAATTTCACATTGCCAAAATGAAGAATTGAAAAACACAGGGAGTAAGTTGTCAAGAAAAAATGTATATGGAGCTAAGTATAGGGTATTTATGTGCAATTTGGCCTTTCCAAAACTGATAAAAAGATCATTACTCACCAAAACCCGCTACCCCGCAACCTGCTCCGAGTTCAATAACACGTTTTCCTTTCAGCTTAGATGGACAAAATCTTCCCTTTCTGCAATTCTTTTCCTGAAAACAAAACTCTCCATTACAAACCGAGAAACAAACATATTTACAAAATGAGATGCAGAGCACGACGTGGGGGCAGGACTCCAGCGGATTTCCTACACAAACGCTAAATTCAACACCTAAAGTTAAAGATGAAGTCACAACCAAATCCACAAAATGCACACAACAAAAAACCTAAAGAAATTACCAAATATTTGACGAGCACCATTGACGCATCCCAAACCGTAGTTCCCAAATGCTTGGAATTGGGATCCTAACACAACGGCCCAAAGCTTTTCACAGTTAAAAGTACATTACTAACAATAATAGTCACAAAATGCTCTACCCAAATGAGAACAACACCTGACAAAACTGCAATTGATGACCCAAAACTTCAAGAGAAATCGCAGATGTGTTCGGGGAATTTAACCTGCCACAACAAATTGAGCATTTGGAATTTGATAAAAGAGTCATAAAGCACATTGCTTTACAAATGAAACCAAATGGACACTACATTTCTGTACCTGTCATAATCCATCAGATTGCAAAACCCTAAAAATCCCAAACTAATCTCAATCTGGATTTTGAATTTGGTTACTGCATTACAAAAAGAGACAAAAGCAAAACATAGTAAACATCAAATTTTCAAGAACCATCAAAAAATTGCATCAATAGTGTCTGAAATAAGGAATGTACTGTGAATCAATCAACACAACCACAAGCACCAAAACCCATAATCTATAAGCTGCAGTTCACTCTAAAAAAACATTAAAAAAACACAAAACAAGACAATCCCGAAAATCATGGGATTGGTACAACGTTGTATAGACGATGACGAAGGAGAGAAGCTAACCTGAAAATTGAGAGACCGAACTGAGTCACTGTCTCTGTATCGACCGAGCTAGTAAATAATCTAACATGGCGGGGGTATTTTTGTCAATGAAGTTTAATTCTCGGTATTCGGGTTCAGGTTTACAGACGGCGTCGTTTTGTGGACCCGACCCGTATTGTGGACCGAGTCAGAGCGAGAAAATCGTTAGCGTCCCAACTAAACGAAACCAACCTTCAAATTCGGATTCCTATAAAACCCTCGGTACTCTCTTTATTTACCACTTCACTACTCTCTTCTTCAAGATTCTCAGAGGTACGTACTGAATACGATGTCGTTTTGTTCACTGTTTTACGTTGTTCTTGCACTTAAACTAGTGATTTGTAGCTAATTTATCACACAAATGTTCTATAAAACTCTCAAGAATTGAAGTTTTATGTACAAAATTTGAAGATTGAGTTCTAAAATAGTCCGAGAAATGACTTGGTCGTTGTTGTTACGATCAACTCCACCCGTTCCAAAATAATTATTCGGATTTTCTTGCATTTAAATGATTTATATTTGTAGGGGTTGTGTTTTCGCAGTTTAGTGATGGATACATTTCATTTCACGTCTGAATCTGTCAACGAAGGCCACCCCGACAAAATATGTGATCAAGTCTCTGACGCCATCCTAGACGCTTGCTTGGAGCAAGACCCCGAAAGTAAAGTACTGCAACAGCAAGCTTTCAATTATGAGTGCCATGCTTGCATGATCTAAACCTACCTTTTATCAGGTTATGGTTATGAACATTTATCAACTACCATCTCCCAACACATTACACAGTTGTTAATTTAATTCCGTTCACTGTTATTCAATGCAACACTATTCGAATAGTAGAAGATTAATTCATCAACTGACATTTGAAAGAAAAAAATGGATGAGGAAAAACAAAGCGTCCACGTGAGATATGATTCCTCCATTTGCATTGCCCTAGCTTAGTGATCCTCAATTTTCTTCAGACCCTTCATGTCTGTGGTCTCCACCCTGCAGCATACCATATTACAACCATAACATCAGCAACTGCTTAATCCATACCCAAAAATATAGTTCAATATTTAGCAGAAAGCATCGGTTTTACCATAAAATCTTATAATTCTTTTAAAAAAATACAACTAGCCTTCGTACAACAAAAATAAAAATTAAATAATGCATGCTCTGATGATCATATCATCAGTTGGTAGTTTATCAAAGAAGAGGGATTCGTACTTCAGCTCGAGGTCACAAGGGGCTGAAAAATCTCGAGCAGCAGGAGGGTATAAATCAGATGTGCCCCAGTAAAGAAGTTTACGTGAGAAAAACTTCCAAGATTTGGTGAGGATATCTGCTACCACTCGTTTGAACTGGCATAACTAGCAGTGATACATCCACACAAAATCTTCTCTCGGGGCACTAAACGTCTGAGTTTTTTCCACGTGAAACGTTGTATTACAAGGCAGTATGAAGAGTACTTTGATTATCACACAACTTCAGTTCCAATACTTCTACTTCACCCATATCAATACACTAGTCGCTAAAGCCATTGCACTAATTTTCCTCCATATCAATTCACTAGTCGCTAAAGCCATTACACTTTTTTACCTCAACACTTAATATGGCAACAGCAGCATGCTTCTTACTTTTTCAAAATACTAGATTTCCTCAAATTATGATATAATACCTCGACAAAGAGCATCTACCTCAAGGAGAACTTGCCCAGTCGCAACTGGAATGGAAAAGCTGTGTATGACTTGTTCTTATATAGCAAACCTTTCCCCAAAAATACCCTAATGTATGGATAGGATCCAACAAGGAAGTCAAGGAGCTTGCCAACCAACCTTCAACAATTCGTTATGGCTTCTCCTCTTTAGATAAGAACTTGCCAACTTGGTATTCGAATCCATAAGAGTAAATTTGCAATTGGACATCCTTGTGTGTTTGCCTTACAAAATCCACTACGTATTTTCGTTAAGAAATGGCAATCCTCTACTTCGAATGAGCAACATCTATGCCAAGGAAGTATCTGAGTGGTCCTAAATTATTTAGTCTAAAAGCTTCTAAAAAGAAGTTCATATACAATAGCTTCTAATGTATCCCACATGAAAAGAATGTGAAGTTCTTTGCCACTTGATATACAAGTAGGATCTCCCACCTATCAGTTTGAACTTTTTGGTTGGAGTCAAGATTAACAAACACAATGATTAAATATGTTGCAACACACCAAAGACTTGGATTACAGTTTCAAATGTTTCAAGCTAAGTATGTAACTCTTTCAAAATGTAGATGAGGAAAACATGTCTAGAGAGATGCAAATTGGTGGACCTACAATCCCTTACAATTTTCTGAATGTTTCAAGTCAAACACTACGTAGGAAAACAAGTCTAGAGAGATTTAGTAAACCTACTATCCCCCTTAAACAGTGAATCTAAGACCACCGAGTGGAAGACTAAATGCTGACCAAATAACAACAATAGCCCAAAATATGAGGAACATGGTTGTGAAGTAGCAAGGTATTGGTAGTTTGAACTAGGCACTTGTTTATCAGTTCAGCATCCATTTAACATCTATTTGTCGTGGAGTACAGGAACAGGACTGTCGAAGAATGGATTGGGATGACATGTGAATAGGAATGGTCACAAGGAAAATCAGCCTCAAACAAGGAGGAAATGTTTGTACCAAGGGTATGATAACTCTAGGACTGAAATCTCCTTATATTTTTCAAATTAGTGAGTAAAAAAATTCACTTCTGGCAACTGTCAGTATCAGTCGACAACAATTTCAACAATGGATAACAGCAAATATCTACATTAATACTCACTAAAGTAGTTTAAACTCAAGCCTGCAAGTGATACAATCAGGCGGTCGCCAAGGGAGATCAACAAGGTGTAGTGGTGATCAAAGACGACCAAAAGTGATAAGTGGATGGCAGCAAAACTTCAGCAGATGACTCATCAATGTCATCTGAACACTAGGGTGTCAACAATGAGGAACAACGTTCACTGGAAAGGGAGATCGAAAAGAGGGCTCAAAGTCATTGTGGCAGTGAATGGAGGTGACCCAGCTAGTGTCACCCGGATGCCCAAAGGGATGTTTATTCGGAGCTTCACCAAATAAGACGTCGAAAGGTCGGTCACACGACCAAATAAAAATAATAATAAAATTAAGGGCCTACATTTTGTGTATCCTAGGTTTTGATGCCAAGATGTCTCTACCTTGAAAAAGAAAAAAACTACCATAGGAACATCATTTAGTTATACGATAAGAGCTCAAAATATATAAATGAAAATGATATCCAATACATTTGAAATATATAAAAACCTACCCTAAGTTGTAAAAGGCCTTCAATTAGTTGTAAGATAAACAAGTCAAAATATTCAAATAAAAAAAATGACATAGCAAAGTACTACATTTTAAATTGTTGAATAAGCCTAGGGAGTAGCAAAAATGTGAATTGTACATAAAGAAAACATGGTTAAAATAATGAGGGGAAGTGTATAGTGAAGTTCTGAAATATATACTTACGTTGTTCCATAGAGCACGATCTTTTGAATTTTCGTAATGTCGGAACCAGATTGATTGTCCTCAATGAAAATTGTTAAACTGGAAAAGATCATTAAGAAAACAACTATAAAACAATGTAATAACAAGCCTAAAAGGAAAAATACACACAAAGAAAATGAACATACCTCCGAACATTTTGAAACTTGACATATTTTAAGATTACTGGTTTCCCCTGCATAAGTTAAAATGCTGTGAACTTTTTTGCCATAAAAAACTCCATTTTTCATAAATAAAAAAATTAATATATTGGAAGATATAGGAGCTACAAAATCACCTGAACATTATCTGGAGATAAAACCAGAGTGTCACTTGGGGGAAAGTCATTGACATTGCTATTGATAAGAAAATATGTGAAACAAAACCATTAGTCAACCAGAGCATTGATGGTATTAAAATCTTAAACTAAGACAAATAATCGTCCTTTAAACTAAACCTGAATCCCATGTGCTCCTTGTTTGAGAAGAGCTTCACTGTCTTGGGACCTGACAAACACCCTCCGGATTAGTAAGCTAAACATGACATATCAAATCAGTTCATGTAGTACTCATTGATAAGCCCATGAAAAAGAAACAATATGAAGTATCATCATGTTTGATAATGCTAGAACACAATAGCAGTAGATTGATCAAAACTTATCACTGAAGAAAATTTTCTAAACTATCCTTTTTTTTAATAGGATTCCAAAAGGTATATTGTTATCAAGTTCTCTATGAAGAAAACTATATTGTCTATAGTGAAAAGAGACACCGTCTACCTTCATTGCCCTAGTTTGATAGCATGCATCTGTGAGATGAAATTTTTTCTTGTTATGGTTTTTTTAATTATTATCAGCATTCAGCAATCGATGAATAAGACCAGAAGAAGAAATGAAATCCCATATATGCATGTTGTGTGGCAAGGACAATGAAAATAGAATATACTTTTTG
This sequence comes from Pelargonium citronellum, assembly GCA_036897665.1. Classification (NCBI taxonomy): domain Eukaryota; kingdom Viridiplantae; phylum Streptophyta; class Magnoliopsida; order Geraniales; family Geraniaceae; genus Pelargonium; species Pelargonium citronellum. The sequence continues at coordinate 16,640 of JAYMSZ010000333.1, forward strand.
CACTGCAACGATTCCTAGCAAGAAAATATCATTTTTATGAAGCATTTGACATCAAGATACAATCTGAATACTTTTATAAAAGCTATATTACAACCATCTCGTAACACATGTCGTCGATGAAAGATTCCAGAAAAACAAGTTTAACTCTTTCCACTACAAAAGAAGTTATTTTCTTACCCTCATCAGGTTTTGAATGAGAAACAGATAAGAACCTTTTTCCAAATAGTAATTTCCGTTATCTATTTCAAGAATATAGGTGAAGTAACACTAAACATTTTAATTTTTGGAAGTGACAAATGACTTTCCAGCTTTCAAAATTTCAATTGACAATACAAAAATTAAAATGGACATTTTGTAATCTGAAGTCATTTTACTAAATACATTATAATTTGAAATTTGAAATCAGATTTGATTTAAAAACACAGATATAAGGTTATATATTTAGTGAGGTGAGCCTCTACTGCGCCTCTTGTTCTGTTGCACCTCCTGTGCCTAGCCTAAGTCGCCTCGCTTCAGCCATTTTGAGGCTCAAAAGTGCGCCTCGCACCTCAAGCGCGCCTCAGTAGGCTTTTTTAAACACTAAGGACACTATATATTTTATTCCGTGTTAGTGAATATTAGTTGCCAACTAGATTGAAGCAGTTCAACTATGAATATCTAACACACTAACAAAATGCAGCAGTAAATATTCCCTAATAAACAGTAACAATGAAACCCGATATATTCAATTAAAGTATCACGTACCTTCGTCTTCAGGTCCTTTAATGGCAATAGAATGCAGTTTAATGACTTGAGTGAACGGTATGTAAATCAAGAACTGCTCATCAGCATCACTTTCCGCATACAAGCCATCATCTTCTCTATAACCCTACTCCATACAACCAAAAGTAAGTCAAACTCCAACAAGCTTCTCATTTGTCAAAGTACAATGAAAAAGGGAAAGGGAAGAAGATAAATAGAGGGTCTATGTTTGTGGGTTTGGATTTAAGTTACAAACCTTATGTTATTGAATGACAGTTTGATCGAATTGTGGATTCAAAAATGACCTCCCTACAGATGTTTGAAATTTAACATTCACTATCTAACATAGGTATGGAGCAAATTCATGGCCATTATTGTGAGAACAACGAAACTTAGCATACATTTCATTCAAATCATAAAATTCCCAACTTTAAGTCAACTGAGCATGAGACAACTATCTCACCTAGTGTTTAATTTGAATTGTAGAAACCCTAAAAAGAAAAAAATTTACACTAGAGTTGATACTTAATGATGCTTCCTTGGAAAGGTAAAAAGCAACAATAAACCCTAGTTGTACATAATTTAGAAAGTACCTGTTTGAGAGCGTTGGGAATAGAGTGTGTGGCCTTCTGATTCAAACATTCTACAGCGGACCAGTCAATGAATTCCAACAGATCCACCTGACAAGTTCAAGGTAACAATAAGAGTTGCTTCGCAGTTTGTTTGTTTGGCTAGCGGGAAATTGTCAGATTCCCGGATGCGAATTCTCGGGAAACGAAAGTATCAATAATAGAGACTTACTTGGCTTCTCTGGATTGCAGTGGCTGATTCGGCAGACATGTTCGTTGGTTCAAAGCTTGGACGAGACTCGACGAGAGAGAGAGCTTTGAAATTGTAGAAACTGGGAGCCTTTCCTCGTCTACAGTCTACACCAAACCGAATCTGAATGCGCAGTTGCGTCTTCGAAACGCGACGTTTTTATTTGCCATCCCAAACGACATGTTTTTCGGTCGTACATGGATTTTGTTCAAAGGATTATTTAGGTTTAAGGGATAGTTATAGATAGTCCTTAACTTCTTACGGACTTGTCACTCAAAACACGTATATCCTTTAAAATTGGGAAAAAAGTTCTCAGAAATCTTTGTACTATGTCATTTGTTTCATCGGAGTAGTTAGACGTATCTACCTTTAATTATATTCCTTCAAACTCTGGATAACCTGAACTATGTAAAAAAAATTTCCAGTCAATTAATTTTGACGGAATTTGCCAATAATCCAGTCATGTGCCCAGCAGATGACTAATTTTTTTTTTAATTCTAAAATTGTCTTTCACTATATTACCCTTCTTCTTCATCAAAAAACATGTTCATCATGTTTCGCCGGAAAACTTCAAATACTTGCCAAAATATGAGTTTTTTCGCCGGAAAATTCAAGTGTTGTTGGAATGAGGTTTTGTTGCCGAAATCTAAGTTTTTGTGCCAAAATTTGAGTTTTAGTTATGTTATTATCAAATTATACACATACAAATCAACATTTCATCTCAAATAAACATCAACCAATTACAAATCTCAAAATCCAAAATCAATAAAATAATTAACCCCAAAATCAATAAAAATTAACCAAAATCATCCAAAAACACAAGTAGCATCAATCAATAACATATCTCAAATTCAAAAATCAACAAAATATTAACCCAAAATCAGCCAAAATTGAACCAAAATTAACCCCCAAATGATTGCCGATTGTTCAAATTCCATCATCGACAGTTGCAGTTCTCGTCGAAGACTATTCGTGACGGCCGGAGCTCGGCAGTTCATGCTCCATCACCGTCAGTGGCCATCTTCAGCTGGTATCGCCAGAGACTATTCGTGATGGCAACAAACTCACGACCACGAACTCACCGCCATCACTTTTCTCTGTTGGACGAGGGTCGAGCTCCCAACGATGGCCGGTGGATGAGGGCCGAGGGACGAGCGCCGAGCTCCAGATCTGGGATGATATGATCACCAACGCGCGGACCAGATCTGGGAGAGAAACTCGGCGGGTTAGGTATGGGTGGCTGCGAGCACACCAGAGATGGAGGACACACGAGACCGCCGGAGATGGAGAAGCTCCAACGGAGAGAGGAAGAGAAGAGAAGAGGCGGCGATGGATTAGGTTTTGTTTTGTTTTTTTCATTTAAAGCCATAAGGGCCTGTTTGGTACTTTATTTTTTATTTAGGAGTGTATTTAGGTCTTTTTAACACTAACAGGATGGATAACAGACAGAAAGATGTTTGACATAGTTCAAAGTATTCAAAAGTTAAATGCAAAAGTTCTGGGTATCCAGGGTTAAAAGGGGTATAGTTGAGGGTAGATACGTGTAATTATCTCTTATAGATAGTCCTTAATTCCTAATGGACTTGTCACTGAAAACACGTATATCCTTTAAAATTGGAAAAAGATCCTAAAAAATTCTTGTACTATCTCATTTGTTCCATCGGGGTCCTTATACTTCACTTTCTTCCTGCGAGGTCAAAGTATCACTTATTTTGTTTCCGCAAGGTTCATCCCATTAAGTCACTAACGGGGTTAGTTTTAAATACAAAAAAAATTAGAAAAAAAAACTTGTTTTTTAAACTATTTTACCATTTATACTTTTCAATTTCTCTCTCTCTCTCTCTCTCTCTCCTTTCTACTATTTCCATCCCTCCAAGCTTTGGGTCGAGAACAAGCTTTTCATATACTAAATTTTACACCTCCATTTGAATAACACAGTACCAACACAATTAACTCATTCTAGTTCTATGAACACAAGTCTTTAATCTGAATCCTCAAACACTAATTAAAGCATAGTTTTATTAATAATTTCCCTGGAAGAGAAGAGAGTATCAAGGTGAACAATTATACAAAATCAATTTGGAAGCCCATGAATCACATCATCATCTTTAATCTCCCCTGTTTTGGACTGTACAAAAACAATGCTCTGCCTCCATACTTGACCAATATATTTCACTTTTCCCTAATATTTTTGGGTAGAAACGATCTGACTCTGGCACACTGTATATGCTAATGACCACACCATAATTCCTCCACCTGGGTTGTTCACAATTGCAGAGATACAATCACCCAAAACCACCAAATTGGGCACATCTGTCTCTATTTCTATTCAATGAAGCCAACATCAACATATTTGTCTTGTCGAAGTTGGCTTTTGAATCCACCCGATTGGGCTCATTCGCGCCTCATTGGTAGTATCCGACTTCGTCTTCTCTCTTTCGCCAATAATTAATTCAATTGACAACATCACCATCTTCTTCTCGTCTTAACGTCGTTGTGGTCGGGTTTGACCTCGCTGAGGACCTCCATATCACAACCTCGCCATCATCGTTAGATCTGGTCTCATCATCGAATGGTGTCAGCAGAGTCACCATCACCTCATCTTCAGATCTGTTGCTCGACCACCATTGTATGTCTCAAGATCTGGCGTATATGAATTTATGTTTTTCCATTTCAATTTTTGGGAGGTTGGAATGGTTCTTTATGTATGATTTTAGGTTAAAATTGATGAGTTTTCAATGATAATTTTTGAATTTTTTTATTTTTGGTTGATCTCAAATTGTTTGGTCACATACCTCCGTCAAGCTTCCAGTTCGTTGAGGTTACAATAGAGAGAGGAAAGAGAGAGAGAGAGAGATAAGAGAAGAAAAAGAGGATAAAAACATAAAAATTTGAAAAATATAAAGGATAAAATAGTAAAAAAAAACATTTATTTTATTTTTTTATTTAAAACTAACTCTGTCAGTTAATTTTGACGGATTTCGTTAGTGACTTAACAAAATGGACCTCGCGGGAATAAAATAAGTGATACTTTGACCTCGGAGGAACAAAGTAAAGTACAACAATGTTTTAAAAACCGGACCGGACCGGCCGGTCCGCCCGGCTTAACCGGGGACCCGGTGCCTAGTCCGGTCCG
>JAYMSZ010000334.1:0-21328 GCA_036897665.1 Pelargonium citronellum
TCTTCATAATAACGATCACATTTTTTTCATAATGATTAGTCAATATTAATAAATTATTATTTAGTGCACTATAATAATAAAAACTCGAGCAAAGCTGGGGAACAAAACTAGTACATTGTTGTTTGGTTTGCAAATTTTTGAAAATCGCTAAAAAATTAACCTTTCAAATTCCTTGCTAGTAAGCATTTTTGACCTGGGACCAAGAAGTTCAAAAACAATCTGAGCCTCCGTTTAAAAATTGAGAATACATAACTCGAGTTTTAATTAGACATTATAGTCCCTTCGAGACATCCAATAATTATTTAATATTTTAGCTTTAAATTTAGATATACATTAAAGAAGAAGAAGACATTGTTAAATAAAATTTAGTACGTGTGGAATAGATTTCACAATAGACATGAAAATTAATATTTATACCACAATAAAATACATATATCATATTAAACTAATTTATTACAAATATTCTACTCCTCAAACCAAAGTATCACAATTGCTATTCAAGTCAAGCACCTTTTCGTATAAAATTGGTGCTAATTAATTTGATTTCAAAATAAATTGGCATTAACTAGGCCTAAACCAAAACAAACTCTATCAAGTATTTATGTGTACAATCCAAATAACAATAGTGGCCTAATTGACAAATTAATTCTTAAGAGGTCCAGATGGTCAAATAACATAGTTCAGGGGCTTCAAAATAAATTCGCTAAAATATCTGTTCACACGTGTCCTTATTGGTTCACAGCATGGAGCTCTGTGACACGTACGCTAGCGAACTCTCGAAACATTCTAGCTCTTTATCCACGTGTAAAAACTAACAAGCGGAACTTATACTTGTAGCCAATCAGCTGCTGCCACGTCAACATGCCACCGGAAAAGCGTACTGCGCATAGCGGCGTATTTTAGAGAAATCCCCCACTCACACGCAAAGGCCTCGATCGTACCTACGACGCTTTTGCTTGACTTTCAATCGATAATTTTGCTAGTCCCAATCCAGAAAAAGCCATGATTGCCACGGTAATTACGAATCTGCCACACCATTATCATTCATCATTATTTGCGAATTCGGATAATTTATAAATCCAGTTCCGTATAAAGATAATTTATTTGATATTTAATTTAATTTAATTTTTCGTTGTTCTGTAAAATGATGGAGCAGCAGAGGAGCTTGTCAGGGTCTTCTCAGAGCCCTAGATCTCCATCTTCGCAACCTTACCTTTTGGTCTCTGTTTCCGATCCAGTCAAGCTTGGAAATGGCGTCCAAGCTTACATCTCCTACCGTGTCATCACTAAGGTGTGTTTTCAGATTTTGTTCAGTAATTTCCATTTGGTTGTTGAAGAACAGTAGAGCTTTTAGAAACCTGGATCCTTGTTTATGAGGTTTATTTCGCATATTTTGTAGCCATTCCATGTTTGGTTTTAGTTAACCTGTTCATCAGTGGCCGTACTTGCTCTAGGAAAATAGAATCTGGATTTTGTTGATGAGTGAATTTTGTATTTTCAAGTTTTGACTTGTAGAGCATATCCTATTTTGATGATCTGTATCTAGTGAAACTGGGAAAATACTTAACATGATGTTTAGGATTATATTGATAGTTCAGATAATGGATTGGACTTAGATATGATGATCAAACATTGTACACTTAATATGATGCTTGAGATGTGAACAGATTTTTGGAAAAGAAATCATTATTTGATTTCTTTTGACTTGCCAATATTGAATGGCCCTCTGCTCTAAGGGAATTATGGAATTGGAAGATCAAAGAATTTTTGTTACTTATTCAAATTTGGGGAGGGTAAGACTTGATGTAAAAAAAGTTGATGCTTTGTGCCCTTGACGTCACAAGTTCAAGTCAGGGAAGCAGAGAAAGTATAGGGAAGGCTGCTTAGATGTATAATGATCCTCCTCAGCCAGTCAATGGTGAGAGTGGGTTGCCTCATGAACTATCCCAACCTCAATAGGTTAACTAACAAAGCAATCTTGCTAAATACAGAGCACTGAATTTTATACCAAAAAGTAATACTGAATCGGTATATATTCCATCTTCTGATGCAGCATCCCAATTCCAATCAACATCAAAATGAAATTTGAGATAGCTTCTTTCTTCTCTTATAAATATTTGCTGTAGAACCATGTATTATAAATTTTCCCCATAATTGGCTTCAGACTAGAAACATGAGATTATGTAAAGTCTAATCCTTAGGGGTATATTTCTAATGGTTAATAAAGGTTCTTGTAATATTTTATTATGGAATTGGCTAGATGCTCAGTAACTAGTAAAGCAATAGATAGTCATGGAAAAAAGATCAAATACAAATATTGTTTACTTCCTCACATTTCTTCTCTATTGATATCGATTCAAAGAAAATCTGATTTTTTTTTCTCTCTTTAAAATTACATGATACGATGCAATTCTCATTGTGAGTATACTCAAGTTCACTCACGAGTTATTAATACTCCCTCTCAAAAAATTGGGTGTCTTGTATTCTTTTTATGGAAAAAATAAGGATAAATTAGTTTTCTACCCATATACCTCATGTGCATTTGATGTAACAGTTTGTAACTAACTTATTTTAGGAAGATTATTGTTGATAACTCATGCATAACTATCTTTTAAAAGGGAAAGAGGACACATTAATTTTGGGACTATAACAAGAAACTCATTTTGGGAGGGACAGGGGGAGTAGTAAATAAATATGTTTATTCAGAATTAACGAATGGGGGATGTATCATATGTTGAAGTAATATATTTATTACCATTGCAAGCCTGGTGTTGGGAACGACTATATTGATTAAAATTTAGATGAATAAACATACCAATTGGACTTATTCTCCCAATTGGACAGCTTATCCTCCTATGTTTTTCTTCCAAACGCTTTATAAACATACGTCTAAACTCTAAAAGGTATATTTCAATTAAAACTATGGCACCTATTTCTTGGTATGTGTAAGATATGGCTTTATTGGACTATCTAACTTTATGAGAAAATAAACTATTTGTGCTCCTACAAACATTTTGGAAGCAGAAAGCAATGAATATGTTCTAATTGTCGAAAGTGGTAATGAAATATAAAATATGAAAAAATGACTTATATATAAAGTGCAAGTGAAAACCTACTAACAAGGTTGACATTTTAGTATGGATTTGTATTGAAACTTAACATTGTATTAGAGCTGATTTGGGATTGTGGGCATGTGACCCAATTGTGTAACCTCCTTCTGTTGTATGCGGTCCACTTGCGTAAGGACATGCGTGCACCCATGAATCTTACAGTTGCATGTATGACGTGCATGCAATAAATGAGACACTTGATCTTTCACATTGTCAGAGTATCAGTATACTAATGTAAAGTACTGCATGTTACAAATTTGTTTCTTTTGCTGTTGAGCTTTAAGTCTGTATTTGAAAGTTGTCATTCCTATGATAGACTATAGAAAATAGAAATGTTATGTTAGCATCTGAATGTTTTTAAACTCTTTTTCTTCAGACTAATTTTCCTGAATACCAAGGGCCTGAGAAGATTGTTATCAGACGCTACAGTGATTTTGTTTGGTTACATGATCGTCTTTCTGAGAAGTACAAAGGCATCTTCATTCCTCCTATTCCAGAGAAGAGTGCAGTAGGTAACAAGTCAAGAGGCTCTTTTTTCCTGTTACATTTCTCATTGGAATAATGAAAATGCTATGACTTATTGACTATGGGGCATACGATACAAGTCAAATTCCAATTGTTTCAGATTTGAACATGACTAATAATGCGTTGCAGGACCTAAGCATTTCTATCTTGTACTTCTCATTTACTTGGTCGTCTAATGGTTGAACTCTTAAATGCAGAGAAGTTCCGTTTCACTGCCGAATTTATTGAAATGAGGCGTCAAGCACTGGACATATTTGTTAATCGGATAGCTTCACATCATGAACTTCAGCAGAGTGAGGAACTTCGCACCTTTTTGCAGGCAGATGAAGAGGTAATGCATCTGGATCTAATGCTTTGACCAGGAAGCATATTTTGATTACTTGCTTTTGGTGCCACCCATTAAGGAGAATTTTCCATACTCTCTTATGCACTGATGCTTGCACATTCTATGAAGCAACATTGCCAATCCCCTTCCCTAACTTTCCTCCTTTATGTTTTGTTAATTCTTGGTGGAATGTCTGTTTATTCTTATGTGACATTTTGTATTTTGATTTTTCAGACAATGGAGCGATTAAGGTCACATGAGAGTGGAATTTTTAAGAAGAAACCAGCTGATTTACTGCAGATCTTCAGGGTGAGATAATTTCTGTTCGACTTAATGACTAACTGCATTACTAATGTGCATCTCTAAGTAGCTTCTGACAAAATAGATGCCACGAGGCTTTTGAAAATAGCTTGGGAGTTTACTAACAATGGTAGAACACAAATTTATCTTGTCCTTATAGTAGTAAACTATCAGTTGCAATTGTTTCCATTATAATGATTTTCCTTCACAATTTGTGCAACTTATTTTTGTTGTTCTGACAGTCAGTATTTTTTTAAAATTCGTTATATGGAACATATAAAGCTAGTACTGTGAATCTTGAATTCATTGGTTATATGTAACACATAAACCTTTCTATATCCGCTTCTTCTTCTTCTTCCGGCCATTTTTGTTTTGGTCCAAAGTTGGCCTGCAGAAATGCAGGAGCCTTCCTCTTCTATGAATCTCCCACCATGGTTGAGGAAGGTTTCATCTTTGGCTAAACGTACCACAAGAAGAGCCTCGACTTTTTCAGCCAAATTTTGACCACTTCATAGTTAATATGGTATTTTGCTGCAATATGTCAGGATGCAAGGATAGTGTGGGCACTTTTGTTACTAATTCATTGACACATATATTGTCTTACTGCAATTTAGTTGCCAATGAGGTGCATTTATTTCCATCTGGAAAGATGATTTCATTGAGCTATAACGTAGTAAAATATCTAACAGGACGTGCAATCAAAAGTCAGTGACGTTGTTCTTGGAAAAGAGAAGCCAGTGGAAGAATCAAATCCTGAATATGAGAAGCTGAAACACTACATCTTTGAGCTTGAAAATCACTTGGCTGAAGCTCAGAAACAAGCATTTCGCCTTGTAAAGAGGCACAGAGGTACAAGGGAATTAAATTTACATTGATTTGATACGTTTGTTATTTTTTTCTACTCTTTGATGTGCTTTACCTGTCACTTTATTTTTCCCTTGGCTTCATATCATGAGTTAATTGCAGAAGTTGTGATTGTCTGGTACTATTTCTGCAGAGTTAGGGCAATCCCTATCAGAGTTTGGGAAGGCTGCCAAGCTCCTTGGAACTTGTGAAAGAAATGCCCTTGGGAAGGCATTTACCGAGCTTGGGACAAAATCAGAAATAATATCACTGAAACTGCAAAAAGAGGTAGGCCTAATTGAAAATCTTAGTCTTATTGTTAAACAACTAATTTTGTGGCTGGGTGATTTGTGCTTGTGCACTCATGTGGTTGCTAGTTCTGTTCACATGATGCTGGAAAGAGTTTGTAATGCTATCAGCCTATCATCATATCATAATTGTGTAATATTAATGTGCAGGCCCAGCAACTTTTGATGAACTTTGAAGAGCCCCTGAAAGATTATGTTCGTGCTGTGCAATCTATTAAGGTGACTTAGGAGGCTTGTTCTATACGATTAATATGATCAGATAGAACTAAACTGCTAGTTCAACAGTGTAATATTTTGTTAAACAGGTCAACCCGATCTGACACGACTAGCGGTTCAATATTATACAACACGGCCTGTTTAAATAAATTTGACCCGTTTAACACGAACCCGATTATGCTGAACCAAAACCGACTTAAATTTGTGTCGTGTCATGGGTCATGGCCCAAATTGGCAGCCCTATCTCCATGGTCAGTTTACCCAAATTTGCAAGGTTTCTGCACTTGTCATAGAAGCTAATTCTTTTGCTTCGGTGTTTAACAGGCCACCATAGCAGAAAGAGCCAATGCCTTTAGGCAACAGTGTGAATTGGCCGAAACAATCAAGTTGAAAGAGATAAACCTGTATGGCGTTCATCTATCATTTATGCTTTCTTTGTTTCTTTTTTGTACTTCACAGTTCACACTAGATTGGCATGCAGACATGTCATTGTGCTTGAACTATTGGTTCTTTATATGTAACCTTATTTTTCATTTGGCATATTAAATCATGTGATATTTACGTCACTTAACTAAATCTATACGTGTCTTTTGGGTTGCAGTGATAAACTCATGTTAACACGATCAGACAAAGTAGGGGAAGCCGAGATCGAGTACAAGGAAGTAAGCTATTCCTGCAATGCATCCAAACATTTTTTGGTGCACATTAATGATCTCGTGAATAACTGATTCAGATTTTGTGGCACAGTTGAAGGCAGAGAGCGAGGAGGCAACGAGGAGATTTGAAATGATAGTGCGACGAATGAACGACGAGATTGTTCAATTCCAGGAGCAGAAAACTCTGGATATGGGAATTGCATTCCACGAATTCGCAAAAGGACAGGCACAACTGGCACACGACATTGCAGATGCTTGGCGAAGCCTCCTACCTAAAATTGAAGCCTGTTCTTTGTCGTAGGTGAGTAGACGCCACAAGTTGGGGCGGTTTCTAGGAATCGCAGGTGGGACAGCTCTTGCTTTGTAAAAAACTTTTTTTTTTCAGGAGTTGTGCCTTGTGGGTGTTGTACAAGGTTGGGTTGTTTTCCATTTTATTACATGTACAAATTTCAAAAGCAAAGTGAAAAGGCCGAGTCATCTTCACATCTGCTGAAATATTAATTATGGGTAGATCCGAACTTTTGATCCACTGATTTTTAGTAGATTTTGTTTCACATTTCAATTTTCTTGGACTCTTCTCTTGATTGACTCGGTCACAAGTTTGTTCTACATCTGACCATTTCATTGTGACCATTGTTCATGAAAAAAATCAGAAAACACGATTAGCCTTTGTGATGGAAACTTAAGAAAAGTGATGAATTTAGTCAAGACTTGTATTTTATTAGTTGTCAGACCACAAAGGTCAGTAGTATATTTTTTAGTTTATCTGTAAATTCAGGAAATTAACTTGATGTTTGGCCATGACCTTAATCAATATAGTGATTATTAGGTCCCAGTAAACTGATCACAAAGTCAATCCCACATGCAAGAAAGTCAATTCAAATTAATTATGCACTAACACCTCTCTATTTTATTATTATTTTTTTATCACTCATAAAAAAAAAAAAAAAAAAAATTGTTTGAAGGAACTCTATGAAATTGGAGTTGACTATATTAATTAACCAAAGTCCAAAACTCCTAGACTATAAAAACTTATATGATGATATTTGGCATTCTAACAATATACCTATCTCTAATTAAGTAACAGAGTCATTGACAAGAAGCACTTTACAAGGTGCAGAAACAATAAAGTTTTGCCATTTACCACATCTTTAACAAATCATGCATATATTCAATAACTTCTCTTTTTGACTGCATATTTATCCATAATTTTTGGTTGTTGTTATTGTTGTTAATAAGGTTTGTAAGATATGATGATTTGTGGTATTTAAGGTTTTTGTTCTTGGAGCTTTATCAGGAGGAGATGGAGAAGCCAAGAAGCTTGGGAAGAGGGTTTCTTGATGGAGAAGAAGAAGATGGTTATGATGCTGTTGTTGTAGGCTCTGGTTATGGAGGTTCTGTTGCTGCTTGTCGCTTGTCAATGGCTGATGTTAAGGTATGTTTGACCGAGAAAGGCCGGAGATGGGAAGCTCAGGATTTTCCTACAGATAGCTTCAAGATCATGTCAGCTTTCAGGATGGAGAGCCAGCAACAATTTGGTGTCAACTTTGGCCCAAAAGATGCTTTGTTTCAAGTGAGTTCATTTATGTGATCTTGTTAATTTCTCTGGTTTTTCAAAGATCTTAAATTGTAACTACTGTCTATTTGTCTTGTATGTGTATAGGTGTTTTTGAGCAATGATTCTCTAGCAGCTGTGGGTTGTGGGCTTGGAGGAGGCTCACTGGTGAATGCTGGAGTTATGATCCCAACTCCGGTTCGTGCTAGGAAGAACCCGAAATGGCCAAAGGAATGGGAAAAAGATTGGGACATATGTGAAGCAAAGGCTGCAGATATGTTGAGAATTCAAAGCATTCCCACAAAGTTTCCTATTGCCAAAGTCATGGAAAAGATAGATGATGGGGACATAGAAGAAAGTTACAAAAGTTCCATGAAGCTGAGTGTTAGTTTTGAAGGACAATCTTCAATTTCATCAGAGCTTCCAAAGATGGAAAGCTGCATAGCCTGTGGAAATTGTCTTGCTGGCTGTCCTTATAATGCCAAAAGCTCCACAGACAAAACTTACCTTTTTACAGCAATCCAGGCATGTTAATCTCCAAGAACCTCTCAGTTCAAAACTATCAACATTTTGTCTTTATATAGTAACTTAGTATTAATTTCTTGTAATGCAGGCTGGTTGTGTTGTTAAAACAGAATGTGAAGTGAAGTACATAGTGCACAACCCAAATGAAAGTTTTGGAGAATGTGGAAATATCAGAAGAAGAAGATGGCGCGTTTACTTCAATGAAATCGACTATGTAACCTCTGATTATGTAATCATTTCAGGTAGGAAATGGCAGCAGAAAATATTAAAATTTAACAATGGTTTTGAATCTTAACATGTCTTATATTGTTTCTTGAAGGTGGAGTTTTTGGCACAACTCAAATACTTTTCGAGTCACGAATGAGAGGACTGCAAGTTTCAGAAATGCTTGGATCAGGATTTAGCTGCAATGGGAATAATGTTGCTTATATTGCTGGAAGTCCTGCGCCCTTGGGAGCCTACGCGTTGGACAGAAACGATATCTCAAAGATACCTTATCAAGAACGGCCAGGACCCTCCATATCTTCAGCATACACTTCCTCATTAGGCTTCACAATCCAGGTTGGACACTCGTATATTCGCGTATTTTCTGATATGATGGAAATGTCTTTTAAGCCTTATTTGTTCTTGTCTCGCCACAGAGTGCTGTGCTCCCAACGGCTTATCCTTACATGCTGTTCAAAGGGATCACCACTTACGGATGGCCAACCGGCTATTGGTTCATTCATGGAGTTCTTGACAAGCTAAAACATGTTCTTGGCTTGAAATTTAGCCAAGCAATGGTCTTCAACGTGATGGGGCACGATGAGAGTGATGGAAAGATCACATTCAATGATGGCAAGATGTGCTTTGATCCACCCTCCGATCATTTGCTCCCGCGAAAAGTTGAAGCCTTTCAAAAGCTTACCAAGAAACTAGGTGGAATTCTCTTCATGTCTAGGTATAGAAGCACATCAGTGCATCACTTAGGTGGGTGCAACGCGTCACGCGACCTCTCAAGTGGAGTTTGTAACCCGAATGGTCAGGTTTTCGATCCAAGAACTCCTGGTGCAGTGCACCAAGGACTATATGTGTGTGATGCTTCTTTAATTCCCTGTTCCATTGGCATAAACCCATCTCTCACTATTGCCACTGCAGCTGAGTATGTGAGTAGGCACCTTGTGAAGGATGTTCTGAGGCACAAAAGTGAAAAAGGTCTTGAATCTGTCGAGAGAAACACGAGTTGTAAGGATTTAGGCAGTGATCATAGGTCCAAAGTCGTGTTCAACGAGACCATGAGAGGGCATTTGGGTGGCATGCCATGTACAGCTTATCTCAAAATGAAGATGAACTATCAGAACCCAAAGCAAAGTAATGAAATGAAATGGGTTATTGGTGATTCTCATCCACTTTTAAGAGGAAAAGTTGGAGGGTATGTTGAGTTTCAGGCCATTGAGAAGGACAAATTGCATATTATAGATGGGGAAGTGAATCTATGTGAAGTAGATCCCAAAACTCCTTACACTCAGTATATGCATTATCGTCTCCTGCTCGCTGCATCTTCTGGTTCGAGGTATGTTACTACAAAATCTGAAAGTTGAAATCATTTTTCCAACCCTTTTCGCCTTTTAGGCTTTGACAATGAAAGATCAATTTGATGCAGATACATTCTTGAGGGAAGAAAGATAATGAATCCTTATCTCTTTGCATTACATGCTTGGAAGGAGACAACTACACTACATGTGACATTCAAAAAACTAGCCAAGGACAGTTCAATGGAGGATTTGAAAGGGCAGCTTCGAGTTTCTCTGATCGAGCTTTTGAAGACACTGATAAGCTTTGAAGGGAACGGGCGAGGGAAGTTCATTTGCCTCCTCACACAGACTTTCCTGAGAACCTATATTTTACAGATGCCAAGAGAGAGCCACAAGGTCTTCACAAACTCAACTTCTTATGATCATAAACCATATCCGAGCAGTGAGCTCCATGAAATCATATCAGGTTAGTTAAATTTGCTGTAACAGTGTGAGCTGTGAAGTGCAAGTAATGTACTAATGCTAAACAAAATCATATGCATTGTGTGATGCAGGAGATGGGTGTGCTATTAGTTGCAGACAATGGAAATGTATCCGAAAACCCGGGACAGAAATGTATCCAGTTCTGCTTCTTAATGGCCATTCTGCTGAGAGCTATTGGCTGCCAACAGAACCAAATGATTTGGTCAGAACGTTATTAGACGAAGGGCACGAAACATGGCTACTGCAACCAAGGTTGCATCCTCTCAATCCTTCAAACAACTTCACAATTGAAGACATTGGAAGATTTGACATTCCAGCAGGTAAGTGAATTGTACAAACAAACTCAATAGTTTTAGCTTGGTTTAAGCATTTTATCCATTTCTCTTCTTCTTTTGCAGTGATCAACAAGATTCTTGAGGTGCACGGGTTGTCAACAAAGGTCCATGTCATTGCACACTGTGTAGGAGGCTTGGCCATCCACATAGCTCTCATGGGAGGGCACATCTCTGCCACCAACATAGCTTCTTTGTCTTGCACCAACTCCTCAATGTTCTTCAAGCTACGCGCTTCGAGCATTGTTAAAATGTGGCTTCCCCTCATCCCTGTAAGCTTTCTCTGACTCTTTAACATCTGAAGTTAAGCTCTTTTCAGTTTTAATCACATTTAAAATGCAGATATCAATGGCAATACTAGGCAAGAACACAATCCTTCCATTGTTAGACACAATGAAGCTCACTCCAAGGCACAGGATCCTAAAGTCAATAGCCCTTTTCATGCCACGCTACGAGAGGTGCAGCTGCACCGAATGCAAGGTCTTCTCGGGGATATTTGGGAACGCGTTCTGGCACGAGAACATAAGCCCCACAATGCATGATTGGTTGAACAAAGAGAACACAACAAAGCTTCCAATGGCAGCATTCCCTCACATCAGGAAGATATGCAACTCTGGCTTCATAGTGGACTCCAATGGCAACAACTCATATCTAATCCATCCAGAGAGAATGGCAGTGCCAACACTATATGTCTCCGGCGGCCGGAGCCTTCTTGTGACTCCAGAGACATCATTTCTGGCCAGCAAGTACATGAAGTTGCACCAGCCTGGTTTGAGGCATGAGAGGGTGGTGGTGGAAGGTTTTGGGCACTCAGATTTGCTGATAGGAGAGGAGTCTTGCAAGAAAGTGTTTCCTCACATGTTGTCTCATATAAGATCAGCTGAGAAAGAAGGGAATGTTGGTGTGAATAGGTACAGTGAAGAGGCATTGGATTGGGAGGCTGATCCATATGAAGCAACTTATAGAGGGTGTGATTTTGGGAGTTTGGCTTTGTCTCTGGTGACTGTTGTGCTGCTTTTGTTGGTTTTTGTTGTTTTTCTCTCATCTTACTTATGATTCTTTTGAGGGCAAAAGAAAGTAATAATGGTTGATTGATAAACAAACAACCACATCATATATTGTTTTATCAACATTTTAGTGTGTTATTCATCGAAGTGTTATCCGTTAAAGTGAACTGAAATTGCACTATTCCTCTTATGTGCAAAACGTGCGTATCAACATATTTTGTTAATATCTTAATACGCTAAAACACAATTTTTATCCATAAAACTTTATTTAAAATGAAAGTTGATGTCACATCACGATCTTCTCAAACATGTATACAAAATCAAGCTAAAAATTACTTAAATCAAAGCTTACAACACAAATATAATATTTTTTTTTCCGATTTGACTAATTTTCTGTAAAGAAAAAACAAATTGGTGAAGTCAAAATCTATAGTAGGTAAATTTTCATAAACAAAACCTCACTTTTAAAAATCTAGAGACACAATCATATTTCTTTGAAAAATAACTTTATGGAATTAAGTTTACATTACTCAAATACAAGATTTGAACTCAAAACCATCTCATTAACATTGTCGTTAATTTTAACTGAACACAGTTTAATGAGATATGATAAATAATGTTGACTATTAAGGAACAAAATTTGAGGTGATTTTTCAACAAAAGTATGAGTTTTCCTATCAATTAGACGATGAAGAAGAAGTGTGCGCACGTTTAAGTAAAAAAAATTTCTTCGTTGACAATGACCGTGACAAGAGTTAACGACAAAGTTAACTCGTATTGAAAATAGACACTAAATTAGATACAATATCAAAGTATTAGTTCCATATTGGATAAAATAGACACCAAGGTATATTTGGTCAAACGGTTGATACACTTCGGATTTCCTTTGAGGTCTTAGGTTTGAGCCTTTTTGTCTAAAAATTAATTCGGGTGATGCCTCCACTAGTGAGTGAGAAACACCGGCTTTTGTATGCCTACTTTCCTGATGCCCCGTTGCATATAAAAAAAAAGTACACTAAATTTCAACCTAAATTTTTGTTAGTAGAGAGCATATCACTTTTTTAAACCAAAATTTTTTTTGTTAGGAGCAAAATCCCTTTTTTTAAAAAAAAAAAAAAAAAAAAGAAAAACTCAAATCACTACAAGTTAGAGTTGTAAATGAGCACAAAAGGCCCAATAGGCCCATAATCAGTCCAACTTGATGGTCATCAGTAAAAGAGCCCATTAGGCCCGTAAGTGACTGATTCGGACAGATATGCCCATAACGAAAGGATAAAACAGTAAACGGTCAAAAAGTTGGCCTAAAGATGCTGTTCCACTCCACCTTCTAGATTCCGCTAAGCTTCTCTTCTACAACCCAACAAGAACGAAACAACCTTTCTTCAATTTTTGTATGGGCACAGCTTTGGACACAGCCATGGCTACTTTCTCTCTCCACTCTCACTTATGCGCTTCATCGATTCCTCACTCCAAGCTCGATTCTGCTTCCAGATCCGTCGTCCTCTTCGCCTCCACTCATGGAGTCGCCACGCGCCTCTCGTTCCCGAAAACCTCCACCTCACGATCTCGTTTATCGTGCTCTGCGGCTAAGGATTCTTCTTCTGATAACATCCCAAGGTATTGTATTATATTTGTATTTCCTTATAAATTCTCTATTATGATCAGTTATCACTGCTTTTGAGGTGATATGAGAAAATGACCGAATTTCAGTTCAGTAATTTGCTTCTTTTCTTTTCTTTGTTTTTCTCGGAAATCAACATAGCTTAGGGTTTTAGTTGATCAATATTGGAGAAAATTTGAGTTGGTGGAGTTATCAATTTGGATTTGAATTTGAGTTGCTGTTTTAGCTTAATTTGTGAGAAATTCTTTTCTTATGATGTATGGATTTTGTTGCAGTAACTTTTGTATAATAGAAGGACCAGAAACTGTTCAGGATTTTGTTAAGATGCAGAGTCAGGAAATTCAAGACAACATAAAGAGCAGGCGCAACAAAATCTTTCTCCTCATGGAAGAGGTTAGCTTTCTTTCTTTACCTTTTTTTGTTTTGTTTTTGAAATTGATGGATTAGTAGTCATATCAGGTTGTAGCCAAGCTCTTTGCTAAATCCAAGTTTTTGTTTCTATTGTTCTTAGGTGAGGAGATTACGGATACAACAACGCCTAAAGAATTTGAAATCAATTGATGACGGAGATGAAGCAAATGAGATGCCTGACATACCATCATCCATTCCTTTTCTCCCTTCAGTGGTGATTCTCTCAACACATTTTTAAAGTTATTGAAATATTAAATTGCTCAAAACGTTGCATTTTGCCAGCAATATATAATCACAAATGGAGCGTATTTGTATGGAAGACCAGTGCAAGATACTTTATTCAAATTTATAGAAAAAATATGATGAGATATTGGCCATATGTATTTGTTAAAAGTGATAGTGTGAAGAAGTTAATTGACAAGATGGTTCTGATATGATAACCAGTTACTTCACTTTCATTGATAAGATGTTGATGTTTTTTATTTTTACATGATGGAGCAATGGGGTGGCATACACGTTACGTATTCATATTTCTAGTTCATCTTTTGTTGTTAGTTCTCTTGCAATTTGTACAGTTCTAAGTTCTCATCAATTTTGTGTCTTAGAAAATAACATGTTCTTGTGTTCTGCCCATTTTATCTTGATATTCTTATAGTGTTGTGGTTGTAAAAATTGTTGGAGCTTTATAAATCATGCATACTAAGTACTAACATTGTGCATTTTCTGTGTGAAAAAGACGCAAAAGACACTGAAGCAGCTCTACCTTACAAGCTTATCTTTTATAGGAGGAATAATTGTATTTGGAGGCCTCATCGCACCAACGGTAAGATCTACAAAGTGACTCTTCATTGTTGTCGTATCTGAATACTGACATACACGACCTTGCCACTGTGTGTCTGTGCATTTATGTTCCTCCCAAGTCCTGATTGGCGAC
The DNA here is from genome assembly GCA_036897665.1 of Pelargonium citronellum. Taxonomy (NCBI): domain Eukaryota; kingdom Viridiplantae; phylum Streptophyta; class Magnoliopsida; order Geraniales; family Geraniaceae; genus Pelargonium; species Pelargonium citronellum. The sequence continues at coordinate 14,666 of JAYMSZ010000334.1, forward strand.
TGAACTTAAAGTTCTAAACATGTTTTACCTGGCAGCTGGAGCTGAAACTAGGAATAGGGGGCACCTCATATGAAGACTTTATACGCAATATGCATTTGCCTATGCAATTGAGGTATTCTAGAACTTGAATTTATCCAATTATGTAAACTTTGAAATGTGGAGCTACCAAAACCGTGAAGTATCCCATTTATGTTTTGATATTTAGAATGTTTTCTATATATTTTCCAATTATCACTTGATGAAGAACAAATTATTTGCATGATATGTGCTCTAAACTGAACTTGCTGGATCTCTGAACAGTCAGGTTGACCCTATTGTGGCCTCATTTTCGGGTGGAGCAGTGGGTGTCATTTCAGCCCTGATGATAATTGAAGTTAACAATGTTGAGCAGCAAGAGAAGAAAAGGTGCAAATACTGCCATGGAACTGGTATGTCAACTTCTTGCAAAGATTCATTCTTGCTCATTGACATAACTACAATAGCCGCAGATAGTTGCTAAGATTCATAAATTTATCAACGTGTATTCTTCAATGTGGCAGTGAGCATTTTTTTTATTTGTTTCCTAACTCCTAAGAAAAACGCCTGTGATAATTTTTTTAATCTCCTCCCATTAGAAGTTAGCACAAGTGATACACTGTTTGTCTTGTGATGGACAGGATACTTGGCCTGTGCAAGATGTTCTGCAAGTGGAATGTGCTTGAGCGTTGATCCTATTGCAGTGTCAAGTGCTTCCAATCGTCCTTTGCGAGTGCCAACTACTGAAAGGTGCACTAGCTGCTCTGGCGCAGGAAAGGTACCAAAACATCTAACATATATTTATGTGAATGTTTCCATGTTTTCTGCTTGCATTCATTTAAACAAAGCTACAAACTTTTTCCTAGGATTTGAGTAACATTGATCTTCTTTTACTAGAGATGCTTCAAATTTCTCCATAGTTCCCATCTTGATAGTTGATGCTGTACTTGCTGAACATCAAGAAACATTTTTTGTGTTTTTACGAAACAGTTTAGGGTGGTGTTTGTATATTTTTTTTATAGGGAATTTAATAAATACAATGACGTACTCCCCTCATCCTAAAATAAGCGTCTTCGTTTTCATTTTGAGAAAAATTGAGAAATTAGTTAGTGTGGCTATTTTCTTTTTGTATCCCCATAGAATGATACCAACTCATTATAGGGTCTATTAGAGTATTAGTAATTCATTCATAACTAACCTCCTAAAAAGAAAATGTGACATTCATTTTAGGAACAAAATGCAACATGACATTCATTTTGGGACAAAGAGAGTAGTGTGCAAAATTCATTAGTACAACAATCTTTTCCTGTTGTCGTCTCTCGGGGCAGTTCTACTAGTAACTGATGACTGCAAGTATTAATATATCTTCTTCTATCGCGTTTGGTTAGGTCATGTGCCCAACATGCCTCTGCACTGGGATGCTAATGGCAAGCGAACATGACCCACGAATAAATCCATTTGACTAAGGACAGGAAGCGAATGGTGATCACACTACCGATACATTGAATTTCAATTGGAACTGAAGGTACAATTACATAGCACTCAGTAGAAATCATAGATTGCATAAGTTCACCAATGCATGTGAACAAAGGCTTGAGAAGCTTAAATTTTTTAGTTTCTTTCTCTAGAATTTTGGAGAATGCATTGTGTAATGATTCATAGACAGAACTCCTATGGTGATTGTAATGTTGGTTGTGAAAGTTATTGCTAACGATTCCCTTTATAGATCATGTAAGGGGTAATTACAATTGTGCCATTGCATATGTTCTAAGGTACCAGAATTATTATCATGTTCAGTGATTTGATTACAATTTTACCCTCTGAGCTTGATGAGCAAGAAAATACTGGAAATGTCTAGAGGGGTGAGAAAGTGAATTGACCTTTAGCTAGATAAATAAAACATGCTTGCACTCTAGGCAAAACAGAATTCTATAACATACAACTATGGCTGTTTGCTTCCAGAAATTTGAGATGTGGGCACCCGAAACCGATTCAATGTAATGTGAGTTCGACCCGGCCATTTTTAGGTTCAGTCGGTACTCGGGTTTATCTTGAGAAGATTTCAAGTCATATTAGATCAAACTAAACAAATATGAACGTTTTACACCAAAAATCATATTCAATGGCTGAATTTCAATCGAACATTTTCAACTAAAGATTCGAGGGATCAAGTGAAATCAATTTAAGTACTCGAAAACACATTTTATTAAGTGTTTTGGACTAATATATGAGTAACAATAGGGTACTCAATTACACGTAACATCAAAATTCGATCACCCTACCCCTTTCTCCTCTCCGGAAACCCTAAAATGGCAACACCACATCCATCGTGGTCCCAAGAAAATAGGAGCCGTCAACAGTTGTTTTCCGATTTTACCCCTTTTGCTTGATGAGCACGAAAAACTTGAAATGTCCTTTGTATGCGAAAGTGAAGCAGCCGTTAGCTTCATTGACACGACAATTCAGTTTATAAAAAGCGAACCATCCGTGAACTCTGTACACATAACAGACATTTCAATAATTGCATGCGAATTAAGAAGCAAATCTGGTCGTCACTCTTGAGCTCTTGACTCGGGTTTCTCAACTCACTCACTAGTGACTCGTCTCCTGAATACCGATCCTTTCTTCTTCAGCTCCATGTCGCTCCAAACCCTAGCCTACGAAGAGGTTCGAGTTTTCGCTGACAGACCTTACAATGCGACGGCGTTTTTCATCCCCGGCGTTCTCGGATGTGCTGGTTACTGGAGACCTTTCGCTCGCCAGCTAGCTTCAGCTTTCTCTGACTTCACTTCTGCATCAGGTAACGCACTCGATCGAACTCTTTAATTTCAGTTTGGTTGTCGGGAAATTTTCATGGATCTTGACTGATTTTGGTTTGAATATGTAGACATGAGGTTGGTTCCTGTGGATTTGAGGAACCATGGGAGGTCATCTGAAATAGAGGACCTGGATCCACCTCATGACATGGTGAACACTGCAAGAGATTTGGCTGATTTGGTGAAGGCTAAAGGCTGGGCTTGGCCGGAGGTTATTGTCGGCCACTCCATGGGAGCTAAGGTTGTGCTTCAGTATGCTCAGAGCTGCGCTCGCGGTGATTATGGCGAATCAGCTGTTCCGCCCAGACAGGTACTTCTTATTGATGAAATTGATGGTTTAAGCTACTTCATCATGTTCAATGAATGACTAGAAATGTTATAGATTACTAATTAGAGACTGTAGTTACCTTGTGCATTGCTTAATTCCTATGTTCGATCCCTAGAACCAGACTTGTAGGAAATTAACTTTGTTGGGATTTGAATTGTGAGTGTGTTCATTGCTCTGTAAAAGGATAGATGGTAAGGTCATTTATCTTCTAGCTGGTTAGATTGTTATTATGTTTTAGGTTGGATCACAAATATTCAGTGTGCTCTAGTCAACCATACAGCTTCTTGAATTAGCACTAGTCTTACTTAAATTAGATGTTTGCGAGTTAGAAACACCCATAATTTCCTTTCCTAGAATCTTAAATGGCTGAAATGTTACAAACTACTGTCATTACCTTGCCAGTTGCATAATTCTTTTGTTCTCTAGAACCAATACTTGTGGGAAATGAACTTTGTTGGGATTTGAAATTTGAGTACCTAATACAGTATGTGTGGAGAAGATGGCATGCTCATTGCTCTGTAAGAGTATAGATGGTAATGTCATTATCTTCTAGCTAGTTAGAATATTTTAGGTTCATTTTGGGTTTAGCAAGATTTGAAGATCATAATTCAGTGTGTTGTAGTCAACCATATAGTTAGCTTCTTGAATTAGCACATATTACCTAAATTAGGATGGTTACAAACTTTATGTGGCGAACACACGCATGCAGCGCATACCAACTATTTGTGCATCTATTACATATCTAGCTTTGGTTTTAATTACGAATTGTGCTTACATATCTAGCTTTGGTTTTAATTACGAGTTGTGCTTAGTGAAGGTGAGATATATATAGAAGAGTGTAATTCTTCATTAATTAAGCATTTTTTAACAATTTGCTGTCCTGTCTTTAGTATTGGTATAATTTATGGTACTATAGTGATTTAGAGTTACTTGTTCACTTCTCATCAGCAATGAAAATAAATGCATACATATTATAAGAATGTCTGATGATTGATTTGGCAAGTTAATTGAACCACTCATGAGAGTGTTTCTTTTCCCTCTGATCATGCATAACAGGTTTGGATCCTTGATTCTGATCCCGGAAAACTGTCCCCTGAAAGTGGTGGAGTAGAGATACTTCTGAAGTTCTTGCAGAATTTACCTTCATCAATCCCTTCTCGGGAGTAAGCTTCTTTGCCTTCTAGTCGTGATCTATTATCTGTTAAAACATAAAAAACTTAGCCTTCATCCCAACTGGATCAATATTTGACTGCAAGTGCAAATTTTGATTCGAACTTTGGGTTAATGGCCAGAACCCAAATAGTGAAATAAATGGTTGAACAATAACATAATGATGTCCCATTTCATGATGATGATACCATATTATTTTCTAAACGCAATTATGATCCTGATATCAGGTGGCTTGTCAACCACATGAATGAACTTGGATTCCCAGCGCATGTGTCAAAATGGATAGGGAGCACCCTCTTGAAACCTGGGGATCAAACAACTTGGATGTTTAAACTTGAAGGCGCTGTCCAGATGTTCTATTCTAGCAGGTAAACATCCAATTATACATAGTAATTCCATTTTCTCGAGAAGAAAATCACATCACAGTGAATTATTCTAATTTTGAGTATGACAAGTAAAATTATATATTTTGTAGAGAGTTGTCTTATTGGTCACTGTTGGAGAATCCACCAAAGGGGATGGAGATAGCAATCGTGCGTGCGGAGAACAATGCCAATTGGAACCCAGATGCTATAGCACGTCTTGAAAGCCTGGCTAGTCACGAAGAAAATGCATCTACTGGGACGGTTTCACTTCATGTTCTTCCCAAATCTGACCACTGGGTTCACATTGACAATCCAAAGGGACTTATTGACATTCTGGCCCCCAAATTTGCTTCTCTGTAGTCTACTTACTATGTAGTCATTTTGTTAGGTGTTGTCAGCAAATTCTCTCCAAGGAAATAAGCTTTTGCATTGAAGCTAGCTCGAATGTAAAATATGTGTTGTTATCATGTTTAATTATTGTGAATGGAAGTATTTGCGTGAGTTATGGCCCTATCAAAAACATGTTCCTATTCTGAATTGTCCAAGCAAATAGGAAATTGCTGGCATAACAATTATTTTGGGAGCAATTATTGTCAAATTGGCTCACGCATAGACTTAATTCAACGTCAATCATAATCATTCTTATTCTTATGCTAAAATGGTTTATGGCTTGTATTAATTTCAACGTCATTAACTCTTTGATCCGATGTTCAAATAACATGATTTATTTGCAAATATGCAAGAAAAAGAAAAAACACATGCTTCATTTTCATGTTGTTAGTGTAAAACATCACAAGACTAAAAGCATCAAAAACCTTTCTTTCGACCTGAATCGTTTGAATCGTTTGTAATGTCACTATCAAATATTGCATGGAGGGCCATCACTTCTACGTCCTGAGACCCATTAGAATTAACACACATAATCAAATCGAAGACATGTCCCTTTTCTCAAGTATTTAAAGTTTGAACATATAACGCGTCAAACTCGACTACATGCTCTTATTAACTCACTCCATGACTCATCTTATTAAGCCCATCACGAATTGACAACGTCTCCTTTTCCGGTTACGAACGTTGCCCACCACCTTAAACACCACCCTATAATCTCTTACCATCTTATTCGAAACACCCCAGCTACCCAACACTTTTTCTGGCACAAAACCGATCCGAGCCTCCTGTGAACCTCTCCAATTTGATGGTCACCATGTCAGTCATCTTGTTTTTCATTCTCGTCATATTTTCTTTTTGCCAAAACACTGAAAATAATTATTCATTCCAAAACTTACAAAAAAAAAAAAAAAAAAAAAGAAAACACACACACACAATTAACATAATCATTTGCCAATATGATCAACGAAAAGAGCCGCTTTTATCTATTTTCATAATTTATTAGTGTCTCACGCATCAAAGCTTGTATACATTAATTGTCCCAAAATCTAAATAAAAAACTAATATACAAGCTTGTTAACGTGACTATAACTCGTAAATTTACTAGCTAGCCATTTTGTTATTATTACTTTTTGTAGTTTCATAATATATTAGTCTCACACTGTCACACATCAAAATTTGTATATAAATGTGTTCTATTCTTTTAAATTCATAAAAGTAAATGGGTAGTATATTGTAATATTGAAACATTTTTATCTCCGAAAAGTATATTCATGTAAATATAAAAACAGCAAGTTTGAAATAAAATAAATATACCCTTTTATGTATTCCTTAAATATGAAATCCATGTCTATCCTTGAGCCATACGCAATAACCGACTTGTCTGGACGTCAAAAAATCCATATACTTGATGACCAAGCATCACTACATGCACTATATATATATAGTCACCACGTCAAACCTTTTTCCCATCACACTAACACAGCTTCATTACACTCACTAACACCACCAAAAAAAATGCAGATATTCGTGAAAACCCTAACCGGAAAGACCATCACTCTCGATGTTGAGAATGTTGACT
>JAYMSZ010000335.1:0-21308 GCA_036897665.1 Pelargonium citronellum
GTTCAGGGTAGGTACGTGTAATGAGAGGGTATCCAGGTGCAAAAGGTGTTAAGTATAGGATAGGTACGTGTAATTTCCCCAAAAATATATGAGTTCTAAAGTATTTAAAGGTTTAGGCAAGGAATAACTTTGAGAATGTTATTCTTATGGGATTAATTCAAAGTTGGGACCAAATAAAAGGGCTTAAAACACAATTTTTAGGACAAAAAAAATACATAGAAGTTACAATGTTACATAACATAATACACTTACTTGATTACACACATAAAAAGGATATATTATCCTAAGATGATGATTTGATGTAAACCTTGATTAATATTATTTTTTATTCAAATCTTTTTTGTATCTCTCGCACGAGTGGATTTTAGTGGCCAAAAAGCACTCTTTTTTTCCGTTCACTCTCTGTAAAGTGGTGGCATGTCTATGTAGGGTCCGTTTCATTTTATTTTATACACACACAAAATAAATAGTACTAAACCACTTATCAAATTTTGTGTTATTAAGTGATTTTGTTGTCTTTTCTTCAAAAATATATTTTTTTTTTAAAATGATCATATAGAGTGTTAAAATAGTTCGAAAATGAACAACTTCGTATCTACTTAAATAAAATTGTATTGTTGTTAAAATATACATTCTTTGATATTTATTGTTATCTTCTGAAAAGGTTTAGTGCAATTATTTTCTTGTACAAAAGTTAGAAAAGAGGGTCAAAGCTATAAATAAATAAACTAGCTCTTCATTTTGATTATAAACTATATATATAAATTAATAAGTTTGTTCTGTTCCTCACAAAATGTCTATAATAATAGATATGTTATTAGCAATAAAGTTGCATTAGAGGGATATGAAATTATGCGCCACCATTATAATCTATGATCTCCACCACCACCTTCTCCACCAAGTGCTGTATTTATTATTTAAATAATTACTACAAAAAAACAAAATAAGATATTCTTTTCTAGGAAATGTGAATTAATAATTATATAATGAACTAAATAAATAATATCTATTATTTAATTATAATAATCAATCTGTAAATTCTTGGTACAATTAAATTATGGAAGGTAGTTTAAGTGGCTGACCATCATTAGATACTTTAAAGCATGTCCTCGTGCAACCAAAAAATAGTATTATAAGTAGAATAAATTACAAGCTCCTATCTGTCACATTCTTTTTAATTAGATATTATATATCATTGGCAAAGCTTAAATTATGAGTTAGGCTTCATTTAAGAAATTGGCAAAAAGTAGATTTTACAATATTATTAGTTCAATCAAGCTAATGATTTAGTAGTTGATTTTTACTTGTAAAACCATTTTATTCAAAGTCAATTGTTTGGCTGGCATTTTATACACCCTTAACCAGTACCACTAGGTTGCTACGTGTTTGGTTCAATTTTCTAAATTATTTTTCATGTATGAATTTAATTTTATTGTTTTAATTTTTTTTATAAGCAATTTTTATTGTTTTAATTATACGAATTACAATATTTGACAAACAAAATATATATTTTTGATACCTTTCATGGCCTGATGAAGTTTAAGATTTGCTCTTATAAGTTGCATATAATTAAGAAAAAAAGGTTCAAAAAATTTGGAGTGTAGTGTTTGGAAAATGTTATCGTTTCAAATTTTGTACAAAATTTTACGTAAAAAGTGATGTAACAATTTACGTGACAAATATATATTTCATATTTTTTTGGTTAAAATTAAATTTTAATGAATTACAATCCGACATATACGATATTTCTCATGATTTTTTGACGCGGAGTATCTTGTATACAATTATGTCTAAATGGCGTAGTGTGACTTGGTCAAATCGTCTATAAATAAATTGATGTGACATATCTTATTACAATATTTAAAACATGTAATATATATCTGAATAGTTGTACCGGTGGAAGTCCTGTACAAATAGAGGCTGAATAATATAAGTTCCATTTACTTAATGTCTTGATTTTGTAATTATTATGAAATCAAGTTGGGCATTAGAGGATACTTTGCTCATAATTGATGTAGATATTCACTAATTGTAGTTTTTAAGTGACATCAATTCTTGGGTTGCACATAATGGATCATTTGATTTGTCAAGAAAATGAATCTTAACCATCTGAATTTAATTGAAGTTTGTAATGTGAAATTATTAATTTATTAAAAGAAACATAAGCAACTATATAGTTTATAGTATAATCCAGTGGAATATATTGGGATCTCCAAGTTCTTGGTATAAAAATAGATCATGAGACAAACGTTCCTGTGAAGTTATATACATGATGCATTTTTTTTCTCTCTCTGTCAGTGTTTGATACTATCATATACTAATTTAAACCCTCTTGTTTTTAGTTTGACTGATAGAGAAAAGATCTTGCCAAGATCTACCCATCACTGTACCAACCATTGTACAAAATCTCCAATGGATTTTTCATAATCTTTGGATTGGATCTTCTTCTCTAACAAATTTCTTGGGATTTTCCTCATGATTTTAGTATTAAATTTGAGAAGGAAACGATACGAAGGTTTACCGCCTTAAAGAATATAACCAACATTTCTTATATAACTCACGATTCGAAAATTCAGATATGCGCATGCGACGATTGCACGTTTTAGAATTACGTATACTTCCATGTTAGAAAGAAAATCAATGTTAATATGGTACAATATGAATAAATTATTAAATTTTGTTTACTTCAAGAAAAAGAAGACAAAACAACAAAGAAAAAAGACATTTACCACGATACAAATGACTTCAACTTTACGAGTTATGTATACTTATGATTATATGCATTGAATGTTTCGAGTTAAGAACGTAATATGATGCAACAAAAAGATTGTCCGTGTGTGATACTCTAGGAGAATATCAAGTTTATAATTATTTATGATATCCAAATCTAATTTAATTAGTATAATCTGTTTTAGAAAAATATGAAATGAATGAAGCTGGTTGAGAAATTGATAATCAAAGCAAGCACAGCTGGTTTTCGAAACACATAGGCTAAGAAATGATGAGTATCTTGAGGTGAAAGTCATACAATTTTCCGGCCATGTGATTAGCATAAATTAATTAGATTTTATAACATAAGTTATGAGAATTGTTCAACTATTCAAAGATATCATCCTTTGCTTCTCAATTCATTTTAGTGTGTATATAGATATTATATTATAACAACTAATGACAAAACTCCACAACCCCAGCTAGTAATTAATATACAGCTGAACAAAATCTTCATATTATTCAATGTAAATCCATACAAATGGTACATATATATGTTGTTTATTTATTTTAATATGTGACACTCTATGATGTGATGGTTCCTAGTATTGTGAACAAGTGTCGATGAACAATTTAAAAGGATGTTTCTGGATGTATCAATTCTTGAATTCAGTCTCCATCTTGAGGTGACCAAACATAATATATATATATATATAACAAGACAGAGAGAAGAGGGAAGAAAAAAAGAGAGAGAGAGAGAGAGAGAGAGAGAGAGAGTTCCAAAAGTGAAATATGCATGCTTGTAGTATAAGTAGTAGTGCACAAAGTGGATGATTTATATGAAACAACCATTGCTACTTGTATTACATAGTAGGTGTACTAACTTCAACTTTTTGTTTTGGAGCAATTTTGGTTAGTGCATGCAATGTTCATAGTTAATAGTATTTGCATATTGTTCGCTAAGAATTATTATCGCTAACGAATATCAAATCACCACATACGTACGATTAGAAAGTGAAATTGTTTGATTGTTATAGAGAATACCAATTCTCGGGAGCTAAAAAGCAAATCGATAATATATTATCGATTTTATATCAATAATATTATTAATTTATTTTAATATATATTTTTGCTATTTCATAAATTTGTACTCTTTTTTGGTTTTTCTTTGCTACAAATAATTTTTTTTCATCAAACTTTTCCTTCAAACAACTACTTTCAACTCCTATAAGTTTTAAGTAAAATTACTAAATAATAGTAGTATACAAGTATAAAACAGAAGATTTTTATGAAATAACCATTTCTAGTAGTATTAGTAAGTGTACTAACATCTACTTTTTCTTTGTTTTGGAACAAGTTTAGCTAGCTAGGCTAGTGCATGCAATATGCTTAGCCAATATTGTTCGCTAAGAATATGATTGTTACTAATCGACACGTAAGTACGATTTAAAAGTGAAATAGTTCGATAGTTACCGAGAATATTAACTCTGGTGGGCCGAAAAGCGAATCATAATTGATCATTCTGTTGTAAATATTGAAGTTGGAGATGGGAATGGTGATGGTTACTGTGGTGAGGCAGTGCAAGAATCATTAAATGAAAGTGGTACTAGAAAATCCTTTGGAGACAATGAAATGTGAGAGAGAATATGATGATGGTGATGAATATTTGTCTAGCAAGTAGGCAAAGTGGGAGGAGCAATTTCATTTGTATTTATTTGGTGAAGACAATTATGGGTATTTGAGTAGAAGCTAGACTTATCCAATTTCAGGATGGATATACAAAAAAACAACTCATGTCCTAATCAACAATTTTGACTTAATTTTGATGATGGGCCATATTGACATTGTACTTCCCTGTACCAAATGGAATGTCCACCCCCATCTCAACTTCATTTAGTAAAGTCAACCCATGATATTGAAGTGACAATGTGCTTGCTTAATTGCTTACTACCTTTTGTTTGCCAATTTCTGCTACTAATTTCTCAGCCTCATCAATTTGGAATCTCTTAGATGCATTGGGTGCCCGAAGAGACTGATATTAAGGCTACTTTTGAAATTTTATATTTCAAGGCAATATAATAAAATGACTTCCTTTAAAAAGATCTTGAAAGTTAATTTGTTGAAACGATTTGATAAATATGAAAGTGTTTGAAAAATAACGTTTTAATGGGTTTTAAATTAGAAAAAGAATTATAAGATAATGATATTTTAAGAGTTTTTTCTTTTACAATATAGTATTTTTCTATCATAAAACGGGTGTTTTAAAAAAAAATGAATACGCATGAATTATACACACTATTTTCAAAATAAGTTTATTTGAAGAAGTGTCTCTAAATAATTTTTACTTATTTTTATATTTATGAACAATAAAGAACAAGAAAGTGTGAATTTATTTTGGATTGGAGAAGTATCAATTAAAAAAAAACTTAACAACTTGCAATTTTTTTCATGGAAATGTCCACAAATCCAACTGTCCACTCCATCATCATCTTGGAGGTCTAAGGAATTAATGGATTTTTGGTGTATCAAATTACATCCATTTGATGTGCTACTCAATTCTCTAATCCCAAAGCCAATTAATGGCTGGGTGACCAAATTGATTTGGCCCAATTATCTCACTTTTTGTAAACCATACCACTGTAATTTGGGCTATGGAGGTGAAGCACATGATGATGTGAGCGCTCAGAAACCAAACTATTTGTTCAAGATTTTGTGAAGATATTAAACATGCATAAGTACAGATTGCAAATTGGGGTTTGCCAGATTTCAATTTTTAGGCACAAAATGTGCTGAATTGTGTAGGCTTACCCAACCCGAGATAACCCAAAAAGGGTCAGGTTTCGAGTGGCGGCGGATTCGAGTTCAAATTGTTAGCTCTACACGTAGATATAAGAGACCAAACAAAATTGTTGTGGTTTCCAAAGTAGAATTATGGTGTGGTGTTGTGTTGTGCTGTGCTCTCTGACTTTGAAATGCATTGACAAAAGACAAGTTAGCTAGCTAATTCATACCGGCAAGCATGGTTCCTTGTTACGAGGATTGTGTCTGTAACCCTAGTTTTCAGGCTCCATTTCATCTTGTCTGCTGAATCACAATCAAGTCTCAACTCAACCATTGTAAATTCACTCCTAATTAAACATAATATTTATCACATGTTAGCTTACTTGCGCCTTAAACTAAAATCTACACGTCCCAATCACTGCACTTAACTGAGAAACTCTTGGTGAAACACAAACTTTATGCGAACCACATCTATAACAGTTAATATTGGTCTTGAACAGAATTTCAAAACCATGGTCCGATTCAAATAATCGAGACATGCATCATAAGATAACAGACCAGAATTGTGTCATGTTCCGACAATATTACTAACCAGATTCTAGTGATCCTCATGTCTCAAAGACTCAAAACAACAAACCTATATTTGTCTTTACAGGAATCCAGCATAGGAAGATAGAAAAATGCCCTAAATCCCTGCACTGTGACATGTTTACCATTCACTCGAACAGCACAGCACAAATGAGTTGCATCTAGTTTACACCTACAACAGCATGTGAACCTTATAATCGATCTCTAAGATGATGACTATTAAATTATCGTACAAAAATCCCCAAATTGATATCAGTACTGGTACGTGCCTGGCTGTGCAACAGTGTTCTGGTATGAACCTTGCGGGGTACTAATGTTAGGGTGGATTACTTGCTGACTATAGGGGCTTTGCTGTGTGTTGATGTTTGAGTACGCACCAGGCTGAGCATTCACGTTCTGGTAGGAGCTTTGCTGGCTACTCGCGTTTGGGTAGGAACCTTGCTGGCTGCTCGCGTTCGAGTAAGAACCTTGCTGGCTGCTCGCGTTCGGGTAGGAACCTTGCTGGCTGCTCACGTTCTGGTAGGAGCCTTGCTGGCTGCTCACGTTCTGATAGGAACCATGCTGAGTGTTCATGTTCTGGTAGGAACCTTGTTGAGGAACCATGTTATGTCCCGTAGATCCCATGTATGACTGAAGGGCACTCTGTGCAGCAGTCAAATGCTCTGAAGATCCACGAATCTCAACAGATTCCAAGCCACCTGACTGAGCATCTTGGAGCTTAAACCTCACACCAGCCACCTACATTTTACAGGACAAACATTTAGCAATTCAGGAACACGGTTTCTGGTGTTTGGTAAGCCAAGGAAAATGAGTCAACAGATGACCGGTTAGGGTCAAATTCGACTAGGTTACACTTGCACATCTGGAGATACAAAAGACCAAAAAAAGAACTATAATTCTCATCGTGTATCCAACAACAATCTCCAGTGCTCTTTCTCCCTTTTTTATTACATTACAGCTGAAGTTACTTGAAGTCTGGTACCTAAACTCTTTCCGTAGACATTTTTATGTTCTTTCGTTCCTTATGGCTAAGATTTATGGCTATGTTTAAAGAATCTAATAATACAAGGAAGAATCTTTCCTTAAGATTTAAAAATGATGTAGGTTCGGTCATGGTTCCATGTCCGGATGAGGACGGTCGCCATGGCTATGACTGTTTCACGGACCCATGATAAGGCTGTGAATCTTAAAGCCAAGATTATTGCTTCCTGGATGCGATTGTATTATTTAGATAAGTAAAAAGGATTGAAGGAGGAATCATCATATTGATTGGTCTGTGATAGTTCTGATTTTCTATGCAAAACAATTACCAGAAAGTACTATTCAGTTGTAGAAGATATTGCCCAAGGTTTATTATTTTCCCCAAAACAAATGAACCCTAGAAGTTGAGGTTTTGAATTTCTGATACTAGAATTCAGGAGTTGAATAGCACCACATAAAATGTGACATCATACTTCAAAAATTCACAAAAATAAATAATTATAAAAGGAGCAAAGAGGAGCATTATATCTGGCCACAGCACTATGCTTTCCAGAGGATTGTATCACAGTCACAATTTGCTTTTTTCTGGGAAGTTTTCACTGTTATTTTTCCTTCCTTTGTACTTTTTTTGCCTTTTAAGGCTTAATAAAAAAAGTACCGCTTGCCTATCAAATAAATATATATGAAGTCCAAGATGGACTAGAGAAATCCTTCAACCTAAATACTATAAACAAAGATAAACCTTCCAAAACAGTATTGAAGGATATTTCGTTTCCATGGGATGTTGAAATCTGCCCTAAAGATAAGAATCCCAGTCACCAGATATGAATTGTTACCTTATTTGTTTTATTTTCTATGTAATTCAAAATTCAAGTCTTGATGATTCAATTAGACCAAAGCTCACTGAAACATACCTCAGTAGTGTTGGAAATATTGCTCCCTCCTGATCTAACGACAGAACCAACTGCATTGTTTGGAATCCTAGGCTCATAAGTGTCATTAATAGTTGCATATCTGGACGGTGAAATAAATAAATTAAAAATTAAAAACACTCCAAATATGAAATATAAATGAACAAACTGTTTTATCAAAATATTACCTTGTAGCGGCAGCAGGAATTGGATACCTCTGAGGTTCATATTCATATCTACCACCCTTCAAAAGAATATCATATATATCATAGTTAACATGCTGGGATAGTAGGAGAATAGAGTAGAGTAACATTTTTAACCATTTGAGGACAACGGATTAAGCCTTAATCCATCATATTATGGTGTGGAACATACATAGCCCAGAATTGAGTGTAGAGTACTAGAGAATATCTTGCTCAATTACATTATGACAATGGGGATATGCATAATTTCATCATGTTCTCATGAGACGTAGGAATAATCAAGGACACCCATGGACATTTCGCAAAATCCGTTAAGGAGAGGTCCGGTCACAAAGGAATGGACCGTAACACACCCATATCAAAATATGTAGTTCACACTCTCAGTAACAAGATTGGCTTGCTATGCTTATGTCTCATCTAATTTCGTATAACTATAACATCCCTAACCAGCTCATCTAATCCTACTGGGTTCCTACCAGTTTATTAGATTATAACACAACCAAAACTCTATGTTATCCTAGAAATCTCTACCGGTAGAAGTATAAATCAAAGCTAAATAAGTCTCTACAAAACAGGGATTACAAGAATGGAAGTTTAAACTAGCGAGAGAGAAGTTCAACTCAAATCGTCATGTTCCTCTCATACAAAATTCACCATATTAGACAAAAGATGGATCCTTGTTAAGTGATCCCACATCGGTAAAATATAAAGTGAAAATGCGACATATAACGGTGAAAGCAAAACCCTATTAATAAGGTTAGCCTTTGGAGTGGGGGGGGCAAAAGCCATTATGTGTAGCTCATGGCCCATTGTTGAAGTGAAACCCTACTAATAAAGTTCACTTTTTAGTAGTAGAAGCTCAAGTCATTATATGCAGCCCATTATTGAAATTTCATATGGTATCAAACACGATTTTGGTTGGGTCTAACGGTTTGTTTGTCTTAACTCTCGACTTAAGTCTACCTATCCACGTGCATTTCCAGGCTCATGCCCATCTCCATTATTCGGTCTGCTTTTGAGGGGGAGTGCCAAGTGATTTTGTTTGGGCGGTTGGGCCTAATGACATGTTTGCCTTACCTCTCGACTTAATTCTACCTATCCAAGTGTAGGCCAAGGCCTATGCCCATCTCTCTTATTCGGCTATGGACGTGAGGGGAGTGTTAAGTGATCCCACATGTGTAATATTAAAAGTGAAAAGGTTGTACATATGATGGTGCAAGTGAATCCTACTAATAAGGTTGACCTTTTAGTAGTGGAAGCCTAAGTCATTGTATGTAGCATATTATTGAAATTTCATAACCCTCGAAGTAAAAAATCTCTTATGCTCGTTCAAACCACCCTTGCTGCCAAAAAGCAGGTCCCGGGTAAACAGATTCATAAAGTTCTTATGTTCAGCAGGCCTGCCGAAGCAGATATACATAGTGCAAGTAGCTAGAGAAAAAAACCATTTGAATTTCCGAGCATTGCTGAATACTTTAAACTGGACAAATGGCACAATGATACAATCAATCAAGCGATGCCGTCATGCATTCATAAAATTTAAAATAAAATAAATAAAAGTGACCTTACGATCAAAAGCTAATAGCAGTTTAAATAGATGATTTGATAGGTAATTATTTTTAACTGCATACAATATGCATCTAACAGACTTTCTGCCAGGGTTACAGCATCCTGACTGAATATAGTACAATTGTGAGACATGTATGCTCTCCGCGGATGTCTTATTCATAATTACAGATGACACTGAAGAGAGAAATATAAAGCTGTGAACTATAAATCTATGCAGAATAAACCCAACTACTGAAACAGCATACAATACAGAAATTATTAAATTCAGAGTGATACGAACTGGGACTAGACTATGTCATAAAATTATCAACAATAATTATGTTGCACAGTACGCTAGTACGTTAAAGAAAAAAACACAGAAAGGGTACCTTAAAAGACTCATATCCACCGGAGCTGCCAGCACCCATCATGCTAGAAGGTGGGGGTCCTCCCACAGGAAAGTTACGCGCATGACCAAATCTTGGGGCAGGTACAACAGGAACAGGTTCAGCTCCAGTATTAGCATCTCGTAAAGTTCTAGCTCTGAGTCTCGATGCTATCTCAGCCAAAGCTTCTTTAGCAACACCAAGATTTCCAGATATCTGAATAATCAAAATAGGGATCAATTTGGATTTTTACAAATCCATTAAATTGAACAGACCTGTTCATTAAAATCGAGCACAACACAACTGGGTAATGAAAGCAGCACCAAGTATTTATTAAATGCATGATGTGAGCACATCACCTGCACAAGTTCTTCATCTTCAGATGCACACTTAGGCTTATCATCTTTGGAGTAAACCCGTATATCTGCATGTGTTCTTCTTCTCATCTCATTGATAACATTACCTCCTTGTCCAAGGATGCAGCCAACCTTACTTGATGGAACAAGCAGCCTTGTTGTAATAATACCTTTCTCAGAGATCTCACTTGTTTTGTTTTGAAGCTGAAGAATTGCGTCTATAGTTTGTGACCTTGGGTTCCAGAGAGCCTGAAACAATTTTAGTGCTATGATCCACCACCAGTATATTGCCAGGATTGAAACCGATAGGCACCAATAGACAGTTAACAAACAAATATTTGTGCATATGAATAACATTCATGAAGAATATGTAGAGTGTAGATATGTATAAGGAGATGCTTTTTGTTTTCCTAATAATAAATTGATTGGTATTAAAAGGCATACCTCAAAACAAGAGATTTGAATGACCCGCTCATCGAAATCCATTGATGCATCTGCAACATCAATACTGGCTCCTGTATCCTGCTCCAACTGCCTTACATTATAGCCTCCCTTGCCAATGACCCCACCAATTTTCCCAGCTGAGCACAAGATTTTCATAGAGAACTCAACAGGAGCTTCCCTGCCATTTCGTGGAGAAAACTCATTGAAACCACCTGGTACAAATCCAGAAGGATGATCTTCATACCTCCCCATTAATCTCATTGGCGGTATACCATGGGAACTAGTATTGCGGTGAGACCACATTGGATTTCCAGGTGGAATCATATTTGTAACTGGAGGACCAGGATGAAAACCTTGACCAGCATAAGGAGCAGGAATATTCAAAGGCGGTTTGTCCTTGCGTGGATTTTGGTGCAACAGAGTAGAAACTTCATAAAGAGCCCTCTTTGCCACATCTGGTTTTCCAGATATCTGAAGTAAACATTCCAGGATTACAATTTGCTGGGACTTTCAAGGAAACTTAAAAAAAAATGAAGACAATTTTTTACACAATATCAACAGTTTCATACATAATTCGCAAAAAAAATGAGAAAAATATATACACAGCATACTCCCTCTCTCCCTCCATCTATCGCCCACGCTCATACAACATCTCTCTCTCTCTCTCTCTCTCTCTCTAGGAGATTGAGGTGCCAAAGCTGGCATTGAAAGGGTTATGAACTCAGTTGGATTGGAATTTACTGTGAGAGAATGGGGAACTTATTTGTGGGGCTGGAGGAAGATAAATAGGTTCTGGAGGTATATATTGTTGAATTTATGCAGCGGAACCAGAACAAAGTCCTATATATCAGTATTCAATTGCAGGAGCTGCTACCAGGAGGAAATTCAGAGATGAGGATGCATATGGCACCTTAGTAACGAAATTCAATGATAAATCGCATTCTTGCTAATTAACTCACATACAGCCATGAATTTCAAATCCACCCTTCTCAAACAATTTACCAAGACATTGACTTTTAAGCTTTCACAAAGCTTAGCACTTATTAAACAGCGGTTGGCATATTGATAATCCGTGTTACCACAGATATTAAACTGCACTCTGGATATGGCTCATTGTGTAGTACAGTTTAATTTAGGTTAATCATAAAGAAGGGTCTGGAAAAAAACGAAGAACCCATACTATCAAAAAAAAATAAAAAAAAAATGATAGAACACTTGTGCAACAACCACATATTTAAAGTAACATTCACATTGCAATTACAGATACAACACACATATAACATTCATGTTCTTGTTTTTTTGCGATAATATAAACATTTACAGAGGAACTTAGACATATTATTCGGTAATCCTATATATCGAATACAATGGCAAAACAATGTGTGAATCAGTATTTGCCATCATTGTGAAACAAAAACTCAGAGAAATCAATGGAGGCAAATAATAAAAAGCGAGATAGTAAGGAATAATACATATAGCTCTCTATGTTAGATAGCAATGCACCGGACAAAGGGAAAAAGGGAGCAATCGCATTAGGTAGTAAAGAATAATACATATAGCTCTCTATGTTAGAAAACAATGCACTGGACAAAGGGAAAAAAGGAAGCAATCGCATTAGGTAGTAAAGAAAATACATAGCTCTCTATGTTAGAAAACAATGCATTAGACAAAGAGAAAAAGGGACCAATCGCATTAGGCTAGAATGGAAAAACTAGTCAATTACACACGGTGAAATCGGTAACTAGCATCAAACATGACCCCATCAGAAACTATATCAGACTATGCTATCACAAAAAATATTTTATAAGTGCCATGTAAACAAAACAATATGGATACTTGAGTAAAGAAACTATCAACTGAAATGCATTTCTTCACATTATTCCAGCTTTTAGTCGATGGTTCCAGTTTGGGACATCTATAATCAACGGAAAAATACATACAACTCACAAACATTTACATAATTACACATTTATGATAAGAACACAGGACAAAAGTAGGCCGTCACCCGACACTTCATTCCCAAATCCCAGCAATCAAAGAATGTATCTCAAATTCATCTCATTATCATTTATATAGTTTTTTTTTTTTTTTTGTCAAGGAAATTGCTATAACCTAGGATACAAGTAACAAGTAAATAGATTGTTTAGACACTTATGACCACATAGTCAGGCCATATATAGTTTGTTTTTAAGGAGGTTGCTATAACCTAGGATACAAGTAACAAGTAAACATATTGTTTAGACACATACAACCACATAGTCAGGCCAACTATCAAGGCAATAAGAGAGATTGGCGGCATTGGCCCATATGAACTATAGGAACTGATAATATGAATGAGAAGAGCTCCAAGGCCCAAGACATATATTTGTTCCATGGCTTCACACAGATGAGATGCAAATCAGATAGTTAGAAGGTTCTTAGCGTAATTGATCATGAGCCAATGTTACAAACTTCCATCCGGTAGCGAATTTTTCTTCTCAACCATGGCCATTGATTAGGTTATGTCAAACCATGTTATCTAGTCTCCCTTTTGTATGGTTTAGTTATGTTCAATTCAATTACCACAAATACTCTTATTAAAAAAATCAAGTGAGATGACTCAACTGACCTTATTTAATTGTTCACTTGTTGGAACAATAAAATGTGAGTGTTCATTAACTAACTTCGAATTATGATGAGGGTATAATTGAAAAGTATTGAGCATTTTTACATTGATATTTTAAAATGGCACTTATTCAGAAACAAAATAATTCTTCTAAATGATACTTATTTAGAGATGGGGGTAGTAGCAAACTTAAAGAGCCCACTAAGAGGTTTTGTCCTACTATAAACACATAGCGACTAGAGTAACCATTTATTTAGATGAATATAACTTATTAGAACTTAGCAGGATATCATCCTCATGCAAATAATGGCGTGAACCATCTTCTAAAACATTGTCAACAAAACATCAAGCATGGCCACATATAAATGGACCCTATAGGTACCAAGTCATCCCCAATTCTCTCCAAAGTAGTCAATAGGTCAAATTATTGTAAGGATATGGACCGAAGAATACATAAGAGAATACATGATCTAATATTTTGGTTAATGTGGAAGATGAATTTTAGAAAAAGATAACTAAATTATTGAGTGAACCGAAGACACGAAGAAGGGTTAAATGGAGTCAAATCTGTGTGTTTCATAAATAATTGTCGGGATGAATTGAGAAGGGTCTAAATTGTTTGGTTATATTGTTATAATGACAAGGGATCTATTCATAAACTTGAAACATCAATAAATGTAAAATTTATATGATCGATGTGAATAAATAGTGTTCACAAGTAGAAGAGAGACCCATACAATAGATATATAGATTAGAAATAAGAAACAAACTAGACTAGGTAATTAAAATAAACTTACATTATTACACTATATTTTCTATTCTCACCCACACCTTTCCTAGTTATATTAAACTTATGATTCCATCTTCACACACGCACCCTTCAATATGTAGCATGTAAATCAAATCAATGCAAGGGTTTGAATTTCTCTTTCTTTCTAATTTTTTTTAGGATTTCTAGTAGCATGTATTGATTGGTGGAGTTGATACGCAAAATTTGGTGGTTTGAGTCACCGTATTTTTTAACAACAATTAGTGTTGGCGAGAGAGATAACAGTCACATGACAAAGAAATTGATGGTGAGTCCGCCAATCACTAAGGTAAAGCGTGCAGCAAAGGGCGCAATCGGGTAGTAGGGACGGCGAGAAGAAGAAGACAACCATGTTGGTGTCGCTAGAATGTCAATTCACCGTAAGAAGTAGTTGGAGCTTTTGATTATGTCAGATTTGATGACACAGGGCGCACAACCCGACAAGTTTGAAGTAGACTCATAGGAAAATGGGCAAACGCAAGAGGACGATCCGATGATAAAAAAATCCATCACATTTTGTTGTACTGTCTTCTACTTGGGCAGAATTTGGACATCAACTTCTTACCTTTAACAAACGTTCCATGTCGAGTTGGCACTACAGCAGGATTATTCAAAGTACCAATCCATTGAATACAACATTACTCTTCAACCAACCCGAAAAATGTTCCCCTTATTTGGTTGCATTACTCTTCAACATTCAAGAAGTGCTTTCATTATCTAGCTTGCAAACTTAAGTTGGTTAATACATTTCTCCATAAGTTTTAGAGAGAGAATCTCATTAAGAAAATCTAGCATCTTCTCATTCTCTCGAGCAATAGTAATTCTAGCAAACAAGTCTATTCTTTCAAGTTTAGATTATGATAAGAAGCAAAATTTGGTGTTGTTAGCGATGAAGTAAATTTTGGTTTGTTTTTACAACGTTTGAAAGCACCTCAGTTCCTTCTTGACCGTTGAATATCAATATCGGACTACGTATAATGGCTTGAATTTCTACTATCGAAATGTCAACCTCTTTAATAGGGTTTCACTTGCACTATTATATATAACTCATTTCTTTCATACACTTCAACAATCCTCTTCACGCGCAAGTCTCACATTTTTCTTTTATCTGTGGTATTGAGGTGTGCACAATTGGAAACCTTTTAAATTGACACTTCCTTCTCGTGTTATTATTTTTCTCTTACACGTAGGCCATTTCAAGCGTGTCCATCTTCAAGCGAGTCAAAACCACAAGGGGAGACTACATAAACAGGTTCAAGCCTGGATCAAAACCAACTTTATTACCATGTTAAGTTTCGGTAGTTGAGCGACACAATAATGGTGCAAGTGAAACTTTATTAACAAGGTTAACTTTTTAATAGTTGAAGCACAAGTCATTATGTGTAGCCCAATATTGATAATTAACTTGGTATCAAAGCATTAAACTTTTTTTTCCTTAACTGAATAGCAAATGTCAGATAAAATATCGAACGGTATTTGTTTGAAATGTGGCGTCATAATATTTCGGGTGAAAACAACATTACTCTTCAACCAACTCAGTAAAGGTTCGCGTCTGTGGTTGCAGCAATAAATTTCCCCTACTCATCCACCATATCTCCCAATATACGGACAAACAAATCATAATTGAAGGATGCATTTGCAGTTAATAACTCATATGACACATATTATTCCTGGAAAACTTGTTGCACAACGAGAACAATGAGTAATAGAAAGAAACAATGAGAGCACATAGTTGATCTCGTTCTCTTTACATTATTTCAATTTCTTTGCAAAGGAAATGTTGCTTATAATTATAACGACTTTAAGGCCAAAATGTTAATCCCTAGTGCATTAGTTTATTGCTCACACCGTTGTGCCAAAATAAATTATCATACATATCGAACGAAACGGGCAAAGAGGCATTGCCTCAAACATCATGATGTTGCCACAGCACACTAGAGAATAGCATTTTGGCCCCCATGGTCGCTATAAACAGAGGTAACGTTTTCTTTTCCAAAGCGATTGAATTAGGCAATGAGAGCGAGACCAACCATGAGCTCTCATTTTCCTTTCGTGCTCAGTGTAGGACGATTGAACCGTTATGGCCAAAAGAATTCCACTAATCATTGACCCTGTTACGCAGCAAGATTTCGACGAATAATGTGTCATTTAAGTTATTGACTGCAAATGCATCCCTCAATTCTGATCTGTTTGTCCGTATATTAGAGGACAATGTGGATAGGCAGAGAAAATTCACTGTTGTGACCACAGGCAGAGAACCTTTACCAAGTTGGTTGAAAAGTAATATTGTTTTCCCCCGAAATATGATGACGTCGCATTTCAAACAAATATTATTCGACATTTTATCTGTCATTTGCTATCTTATTAAGGAGAAAAGAAAAAGTTCAATGCATCATGTTAAATATCAATATTGGACTACACATAATAACTTGAATTTTCACTATTAAAAGGTCAACCTTGTCAATAGGGTTTCACTTGCATTATTATGTGTAGCCCAATTATTAAAACTTAACATGGTATCAGAGCATTGAACTTTTTTTCTCAACTAGATAGCAAATGCCAAACAAAATGTCGCATACTATTTATTTGAAATGTGGCATCATTATCTTTCGAGTGAAAACATTATTCTTCAACCAACTCAATAAAGGCTCCCCGTCTTTGGTTGCACCAATGAATTTCCCCTGCTCATCTACCATCTCCCTCAATATACGGACAAACAACTCAGAATTGAGGGATGTATTTTCAGTTAGTAACTTTGTCTCACATATCCTTCCTCGAAAACTTCATGCGCAATGGAGTCAATAATTAATGGAACTCCTTAAGCACACATGTCCAATCGTCCTTTATTGAGCACGAGGGGAAAATGAGATAATAAAGTTGGTCTCGCTCTCGCTGCGCTATTTCAATTTCTCTGAAAAAGAAAACGTCGTCTCTAATTATAGACTTTATGGTCAAAATGTTAATCGCTAGTGCATTGGCTTATCACTCGCTCCAAACATGTTCTCTTTCAACTTACCCGACCCAAACCTGTACACCATTGCGTCTAAAACAAAAAACCAGTTGTCAAACACATTTCAACCCAGTATTCAACCACGTCACGGACATTGACCACGTGGATAAATCTTGCCACAACATGAAAGTTCATGGTCATGCACAATCCTATGAGATCACATTGTTGTGTCAAAAAATATGATCATACATATCGAATGGGGACGAGTGACGCATTATTGACTCATTCATCATGATGTCACCCCGGCGCACCAAGGATTAACATTTTAGCATTATAGTCGCCATATGTAGTAAAATAGAGACAACATTTTCTTTTTCAAACCAATTGAAATAGGCAACGAGAGCGAGACCAACTTTGTGCTCTCATTTTCCTCTTGTGCTCAGCGAAAGACGATTGAACTGTTATGTCCCAAAGAGTTCCATTTGTCACGCATCAAGCTGACGAGGAAGAATATGCCATAAAAGTTACTAATTGCAAATGCATCGCTCAATTCTGATATGTTTGTCCACATACTGGGGAATAGGGTGGATGAGCAAGGGAAATTCAATGCTGCAACCACAGGCGGAAAGCCTTTGCTGAGTTGGTTGAAGAGTAATGTTATTTTCACCGAAATTATTATCGCATTTCAAACATATATTATTCAACATTTTATCTGGCATCAGCTATCTAGTTTAGTAGGGGGAAGTTCAATGCTATGTTGTCATGTTAAATATCAATATTGGGTTACACATAATGGCTTGAACTTCCACTATTAAAAGTTCAACATTGTTAGTAGGATTTCACTTCCATCATTATGTGTATCCAAATTATCGAAACTTAACATGATATCAAAGATGGTTTTCATTCATGCCTAGACACGTTTATGTTGTCTCCTCTTGTGGTCTCTGGTCCGCTTGCAAATGGACATATTTGCAATGACCTACGTGTAGAAGAAAAATACGTACACATTAAGAAAAGTCAATTTAAAAGACCTTCGATTATGCACGCGTCGAGTCCATCGATAAAAGAAAAATGTGATGCTTGCACGTGAGGGGAGTGTTGAAATGGGTGAAATAAAGTCATGAGAAAGGTGAAGGCTTCAACAGGGACCTCATGGAGTTGGTTGGGCCGCGAGCAAAGAAGGGTTCACCAGAAAAAGATTAGCATAGAGAATGGAGATAGAATCTTTAAGTGGGCCAAACCGCATGCCTTTTTTGAACATGATGATGCCGACAGTGGTGGTCAACGCTCGTCGAAAAGTTAGAATCGTCGACTTTGGAATATTGGTTGGACACATGCAGCGGCAGAATTGCACGATCTTTCTAGGTTGTAACGTCGAAAAGGAGTAAACCAAGTTGGCGCCCCTAGAATATTGGTTGGACACTTGGATGGAGATCATCAAAGCTATAAAGAAAAAGGAGGTTGACAGCGAGGTAAGTCTCGTTGCTTGAGTTTTATCTTTTTGCTTGTTCAAGGCTTGGTAGTTGAATGCTACCATGTTGACGACTTGGGTTTTTCAGGGCTTGGCACCACTCCCTTCGTGACAGTAGTGCCAAGCGGAAGAGATCCAATGACCTCAAAAAGTAAGCTTTCATACCATGTGAAATTTATGTTATTGATGCAAATGAATTGTGTTAACATGTACAAGAAATACCCCTTTTTCTAGGATATTTAGACTGGAAATAAGAAACAAACTAGACTAGATAATTAAACTAAATTTTCTTTATTACAATATATTTCATAATTTCACTTAACAATTTTTCTAATTCTACTAAACGTAAATTTGTATCTTCACACTTTACATAATATGAAAACACTTGCCCTCTCTTGTATTGCATATTCACACATCTATAACAATTAGCTTTGAGAATTTTATTTGTATAACTCTCAATGTGAAGCGATGGGAATATATAGGATTAAGCTTACCTATTTACTAGTAATGACATTATCAAAATTACTCATGCCAAAGATGTGCAGAAGAGAGAGGTAGTGACAAGAATCTAAGAACTGATTATACTATGTCATAAGAATTAGCAGTTTATTGCAGATGTCAAAGTGCCAATGTGGTAATGTCCATACCCAAAAGAGAAATATGATAAAAGATGGCATCGTATCTATCACTTTCTATTACAGCAAAGCAGTTTCACAAGTCAAAGGCAAATCATAAACAAGATAACATAAGCTACCAGCAAAGTAGATACATTACCTGCACCAGTTCATCGATGTCCATCGCACAAGTAGGAAGATGTTCGGCAGGGAGAACACGAATGCTGGCACCAGTCTCACTTCGCAATCGTTGGATAACGTCTCCACCTTTTCCTAGAATACATCCTACCATATTGTTTGGAACTAGAAGTCGAGCAGTTACAATGTTGCTTTCATTATCATCATCAGATGCTACTCCACCAAATCCATCTTCCTCAACAATCCTGTTGTGAACTTTCAGCAGAGCATCTTGAGCAGCACAATGTGGCTGCATGAATTCCTGTTCATTTTCCATGCCCAAATCTTCATCGCTATCATGATTTTCTGATATTTTTGTTGGAGAGCTGTAAATAATAATCACTCTCTCATCTGAGCCAGGAACAGAATCAGCAACTGTAATCTTTGCTTGGGTCTCTTCCCTTAGGGCTTTGACTATGCTGCCACCTTTTCCAATTACACCACCAATTT
Organism: Pelargonium citronellum; assembly: GCA_036897665.1. Classification (NCBI taxonomy): domain Eukaryota; kingdom Viridiplantae; phylum Streptophyta; class Magnoliopsida; order Geraniales; family Geraniaceae; genus Pelargonium; species Pelargonium citronellum. The sequence continues at coordinate 19,983 of JAYMSZ010000335.1, forward strand.
TTCTTGATGGACAAAGTACACGATAAACAGTATCAGCAGACTGAGAATTGCCAGAAGACTCTTCACGGCTTGAATTGCTCCATCTTCCTTTCTTATTGTCACCTTTTCTCTTAAATTGGGGGTGTTGTCTCTTCTTGAAAAAATTCCGCTTGTTTCCATCCATAATCTCAACAAAAATGAATACTAAAGCACACAAAACTTGGTTTAGGCCAACACCTGAGAAAAACAAGTATGATTATCTAAACACAAAAATGGCAATAAATATGTAGCCACGTATAAACTTAACCTAGCTCTGCAATTAGCACAACAATATTTCGTGTCATAACTGTTTGAGTTCAGCTGGATATCTAATTTCATGTTGACAGACATAAAAGGCAATAAGGAAAAATATGAAAAACAGCTTGAGTTTGAAACAGCTTAGCAAACAACAAACAGTGAAAAGAGAGCCATTACCATCGCCTAATTCATACATTCAAATTTGGGAGTTTCACGCACAAGGATATCACTAGTCATGCTGAGAAGTAACCCTTAGAGCAACCCCGGCGGTTCCTTCACCCTTTCCCTAAAATGACATTATTGATAACAACTCCTATCATTAAATCATAAACTACCAGTCTAAAACATTTATCAGTTGGTCTCTTATTGACTTAATCAACTCCAAAAACCAAAGATTCAATTTTTATCCATCCTTACACATATGGCACCATCTAATACTGATAAATGTAGTCAAAATCAGTACAGTAATCTTCCTAACCCCTTCACTCTGTCTCTTGTCCACATTTAGGAAAGATCAATATATAATACACAGAGATTAGTGAAAAAGCTAAACAATAAATTACATAGATTCTGAAATAGAAAAAGAATTCGTACCTTCTTCAATGCAGCTTGAGATTCGTCCACTTAACTCGACCCCACACAAAAACGCGTATCAATGCCAGTGCGAACTCAATCGCTCGGATAATTGTTTAGGAGAGAAAGGGGGCGAATTTGATAACCTAGAAATGTTGAGAAAGCATGGGATTTAAAAAGAAAATATAAAGGAATCGATAATGGGAAAATAGGGTTTAGAGGAATCATGCGATGGATGGAGCATCGAGACGGTAGTGAATCTGGAAAACGAGAGAGAGAGAGAGAACTAAAAACACAGTGGTTACGAGTGGCGCTCTCCGGCTGTCCCCGTGGAAGAGGAGAAGTGATTGGACATAGGGCTCTCTATTTTTAAATTCTAAAATTGTTTAGGATCTACAACAAATTTGTGTTATTGTTCATTAAAATGGAGCTCATAAAAGATACTCACTCCATCCTAAAATGAGTGTCTTATTTGTC
>JAYMSZ010000336.1:0-21291 GCA_036897665.1 Pelargonium citronellum
TAAATAATAGTAGGTTAAAACGCTACAAGGAGGCCCTTATTTGGGTCTGATCTCGGTTCTACACTTCCTATGGTTTGAACCCGTAAATTGAGTTACATTACTAATGTCTCCTTGTCGATCTGCTTAAAATTCATTCGACAAGCTCTTTATACCTGTGAATTACCTAACTTTACGCTATCGAAGCTCTATTCCGAGCAAGACCTGATTGATAATTAAGCTGTTGTCTACATTATTGTGGTTAAGATTAGGAACCCGTACATTATAAAAGAATATTCCTAAGGAGAGTAAAGAGCTGTATTTCACGAGCGCGCCGTAGGGATAGGAGTTTTAGATCGATCCTGTTCAGCTACTTTTCCTTTTTTTATACATCTTTTTAAAGCATTCCGGTCACGTAACACAATGAAGTCTAGACTTGTTATCCTGTACATACTGGTAATTAGGAGTTTTTTCCACCGAATACTTCACAACGAAGTCACTTTTATTAGGTTCTTGCTAAATCTATTAAGAAATAAGGATACACTTAGTAGGGCAGCATTTCAAGTATCATGATTATCAGAAAATTAAAAGAATTAATCCACCAATAGGTTCTTTTACCAGCTTACGTAAAGGAAGGGTTCCCCTTTTAAGTCTATTAAATATAGTAGAATATATAGATTCCTAATAGTTAGATAAATGGCGTATTTTAGGTTAATAATATTTTTTTGAAGTAAGTTGAAAAATCCCAGTAGTAAGGTAGTATTTTAAGCTACAAAAACAAGTATGTAAAGTAGAAAAAAGAACTAAGGAACCTTCCTTATATATTATCAAGGGGCTCTCAATATAGCCATTCTCCTACGAAGTATTATACAAGACTTTTTTGTTGTATTATGTATATACACTCCTTATTTTACTAAAGAAGCCGTTAGTAAATATTTTCAAAAAGAGTATATTGTATTCTCTTATAGAAAGTACTTTTATCATTTTGAAGGTTGAAAAGCGTATTATACATGGATCTGTGCTACTATTTCAAAGTAAATTTTTTGGTATACAATTAGCTACGCCAGTTACGGGGACTACTTCTAGCCTATTTTTCAGTAAAACAAGGAAAAAGCAGCGCATAACGGTGAGTATAGCTGGGTATATAGACACAAGTTTTTAATCCCTTAGGTCCTTAGGTTTTCTAGTAACTGCATATAGCAAGAAAAAGGTGTAAATAAAAAGTTTAGATTTACATTGAAATGGAGTCCTTTTCTTAACCTAGCATATAATGTAGCTCAGTTGCGTGGTATAGAGCAAAGATTAATCTCTAGCAGTTCTAATTTCGTGATCTTAGATTTTGATAGCTGTAGTTCAAAACCATACTCAATTTTTAGATATATAAGGTTAATATTATTTGTTTATTTTATAGAGATTTTATACCCGCAGAGTTCTCTGAGAACTTTATTTTATACTCTTTATCCGCAATCTTGGAGACAAAGTACTCCTTTCATTAAAATAAATAGTATCACATAATATTAAATAAAGGTCTTTTCATGCACGTTGAGACCCCCGTTTCTCCTGTATACGGGTACTCCACCAATTAGAAAGGATCCTTGCTTCTTAGCTAGGAAAACCTACTGTAACTCTTAAAAGTTTAATAGGTATAAAATTCTTTCTATATTAAGCGATTTCCTTCCCTGAGAGATTAACCCTTGTAAATGAAAGACAAGCTTTTCCTTTTTACTTTAAATTGTTGAGGGCTCCCTATATATAAGTTACTATTAAAAACTTGGGCACACAATTGGGAATTGAAAATAAATAAAGAGGAGATATTAACAAATCAATTAGCTACGCACTGGACCATATTAGGATTGTATACGTATAATAAGGAGCTCCCGTTGTTTACATTACATAACTTTAAGAAAGGAGCGGGATTTGCTTCGTACAAATATTAAGATTACAAGACCATAAAAATGGGTTTATTCTGAATAAAATTCCGAAAAGAAAGTGCAATTGTCTTGTTACACATGCTTAAGTAAAAAAAACATTTGTATCAAACACTAAAGTAATATCATTACTTTCGAGTGTATATACCACACTCTTCAGTTCTCCCTCTTTCTTGTATTGTAGAATATATACATATTACAGCAGCTAAGTATTGGGGGGCTCTACTTCCCTTTTTAATATTGACAAGTCGCCGATTAGCGGGTTCCCAAACAGTTTTTATCAAATATTTCATTTTGAATTTCGAATATCAAGAGTAAAGAAAACCTTTATATAACATAATAATAACCCTTTAGGAAATTTTTTAAATTACCGGTTACCGGAGTAGGAAGAATCCTAATTATAAGAAGTTAGAATAAAATGAGATCCCAACCCTCCCTTCCGTCCTACTATATAATACTTCCCAGGCATTAAGTTAAGGCAAGAGGGGCACATCAAAAAACTATTATGTAATACAACAAGTTACGCTTCACTGAAATTGTTTTATTTAAGTAAGGGAAGTTTCGAAAGAAGATAAAATGGAATAAATGTATAAGAAATCAAACGCAAAAGAGTTGAGATGTAACCAGCTTACTGTGCATGGTAATTCGTGTTTTAATGCACGGAAATGTTCATACAACAGGTTTTTTATATTGCTCTAATCGATAATGAAAGTTAAGTACTCTGGAAATAGAAATCTAAAGAATCTAAGTATAGGAAATCCATGGCAAAAGACTTTAAATGCAGTACAAACACCTTACTTAAAAGGCAGCTATGCGATACATTCTAGACAGTAGCTTCAGGATTGTTCTAATGAATCTGTATTAGTTCTCCTTTCAGTTTTTTTACTGAGAAGGGCTTTCTAAAAGAGTACTCTTTGTTCCCGAGGTTTCAAGTAGGTCTGTAGCTTTTAAAAGGTTTTTGTTCCCATGTTTTGCCTGTTCCTTTGTGTTTCCAATTTCGGATAATAAAGAAGGGGTAACTAAAGACTAAAGAAAGCTGGGAGTCAAGTAAATGAATTGAAGTGAAAGCCTGTTTTTGCTCCTGTTGTAGGTGGTCTTAGTGTCAGATTGGCTATACCCAAAAATCCATATATAAAGAACCTATAAGTGTTGTTTCATATAAACACTTAGAATAACCGTCAGTATGCATCAGATATATCTCCGTGAACAGAAAAAAAGGCATGGTACTTACGATTGTCCTTTGGTAATCTAAAAAAGATATTTAGTAAGCTCTTTTACCTAATACACTATTCATATATTTGATGTAGATGATAGAGTTTCGAATTCTGTGAAGTTACCTATAACTAGCTTTAATTTGAGAGCTAGTGGCTGGGGTGACATATCTTCGTTCTTTTGTTATATCATACGAGACCCTAATTTACTTTTGATAATAGTGGCAAAAAGGGGTTTCCGATCCGAAATAGTTTTAGTTTTATATTGTGTACCCCTTACTTCTTCTTTCTCAAATGAACTCTCAGAATATTAATTGGAATACTTGTAGGGCAAAGACTATACATCCACAAAATTTATTTAAAAAGTGACGAAGCAAAACACACTAAGTCGTTTTTAGCGCCATCATGATACGCTATAGTTTAGAAACTACCTTAAGAGTTGAACTAAAGAATAGAGATTACTATAAAAGGTCTTGGACAAGTAATACTCATTTATTTGGAAACGAATTTTTCCTTTTTAACAAGAAGAACTTGGAAACAGTAAACAGTGGAAGTTTCATCATTTGCACACGAAAGTTAAGGATCTTTTTTTCTCAAATAGAGATCCCCGATCTTTGGACTCCCTTGCTTGATCTTCGTATATCTCTACTTTTACTTATTAATGCGTGAAAAAGAATCTAGGACTGAATCTTTAGCGAAAAACCCTAACTATAAGATTCTCCTTTCTTTATAAGTTTATATCTTATTTATAACTATATAGAAGTGCCAGAGTTTTTATTAATTTAATAGGGTCTTAAAAAGTATATAGCAAAAAAGGTTGACATTCTATTTGTTCCGTATATGAAGTAGGAAAATAAATGGGCGAATAAGTAAAGTAATAACGAGTTGATTCTAGAAAATCAGATTTAGCTGCCTCTACTAAGAGTAAATGCCATAGACCGGCACCTTGCCTAGTTTATGAATTTTGCTTGGCTTCTTGTAAAACTGGATACACTTAAATAAAGTATATGGCTACTCTTTACCCGAGGGATCGTGACCTTGTATTCGTTACTTTTGAATATAAAAGAATGCTTAACCTTATATATATCTTTTTAGGGATCTCGCTTGGCCGATACAAAGCTAGATAGTTAATTCTAGTTTAAAGTCTTTTTCATTTTCGTAATGTCTATCTAGATATTAAGAAGACACCTTCGAAATGGATCCTTACTCGTTTATAAGTAATGCAGTCGGATCAAAAAGCTATCTTTTGTAGCTTCAAAGGAATTTCCTGTAAGAAATCCTTAGGACGTTTTAGACGTTTCTTCATGAATTCACATAGAATAAAAGAAGTCTCTTAGGGCTACAAACATAGGCGTTTATTTCCCATTTATTATACATAACCCCGGGTAAAGATAAACTAAAGACTTTCTGAGGTTTAGGCCCTTATGGATTTTCTTGTAATAGAATTTTTGAATTAGTGAGGTATTTTGTATTTTAATTGCGAGTTTTACAAGCTTATCTACTCCTTTTTAATACGGAAAAGTAACTTATTTCCAAGCAGTTTTATATGCTACACTGCCCGGCTTTACGGATATAGTATACATTGGCGGCTAGAAAAAGGGTGGATTCCTATTGATAGATCATTCAAAAGTCTTTCTTTTTAAACATTTAAGGGCATACTTCCCAAAAGGGATCGGCCTCTCAGAAACTTTTATGGAAACTGCAATTTCATAATTGAACAACCCAGTGTGTTTACTATAAGCAAAGAAAAAGGACAATAAAAACGGCTAAGTATAGACCTTAGACGCCCTAGATACGCTGACGGGTTACTCCGTTTACAGAGGATAACTTATGAATGACTCGATGTGATGAGTGTTTTAAGTACTTATGAGAAATAGAATCCTAGAGGGCTCCGTCCTAGGAAAAGAAATGAGGATATTATATACCTAAAATACTAGTTATGTGAAAGATACGGCATCCGATTCAGTGCTCTGCTGTACTTACGTACTGGATACTTTTTAAGTTTCCCACCACTGTCTTATCAATTGATGTAAAATTTGCTTGACCTAAGTCAGGAGTGGCTATATTAGGGTTTTAGCAGTTCCCTATCCAGGGTTTAGATTATTCGTTCTTAGATGACGCTCGTAACAAGAGTATGGTTCTACAATTTTGGGATCTTGGTCTTTATTTATATGAGAGAAATGAGGTGCTAATCCCTTTTATTAAAATAAGCAGTTTAAAAAAGAAAATACGAAAAGCGCTAACCAAGAGAATTACAGATTTCAACTGGAATTTGAAATTAATAAGTGAAACTTCTTGTCAAAATTGAGCGGTATGACGAAGTTCTTGTAAAAGTATGCCTTTTGAGAAGCTCATTGAGCGCATAACACTGGGTATTACTGGGTTCCATTACTTAATAAATATAAGAAAAACTCTTACAAAAGGGGTAGTTTTGCATTGTCAAGGGTTATCTAATCAGAATAGAAAGAACTTTGCCCGAAAATAGTAGTTATCTCTATTTAATCTTATAAAATACCCGTATCTAGCCAATCCCTGTGGGTCAAATAGAAAATAGAATGTTTCATTAGTTCCTTATAGTAAGTTTGTAAGTCTAGTTTTTTAGTACCCCAGCTAGCGATATATCTAATTCCACATTTGGATTTCGGTCAGATATCTTAAAAAGCGCTTTTTTCTGTCTATGTAATCCAGGTATAGGATGAAATCTTCTGTATAGAAACTGAGGTGCCCTTTTAGTTAGAATGTAAATCACTAATATACAAACTTTTGTACCTTTCTTTTTTGGAATTGAAGCTGTAAAGGTATAAAAAAATTCTGCTATCATTTTATTTAACTTTACAAGGTATTGCCTGGGGGTATACAAGTCTCAAGTTTAGCTAATGTTTTTGTGTTATAACTAACTTAAGTAATTTAAATTCCCCTATTCCGTTTTCAATCTAAAGAGTCATAAATAAACTCTCTTGTAATCTAATAACTTAAGCAGGAGCTCCTTATCTTGGCTTTATTATATACATATACTGTGACCTTGGAGAGGAATGACTAAACTTCTTTGCCCTAAGAGATAAGGGCACTTATACTGGATACCCAATACTATAATTTTACTTATTTAGTAGGACTCCTCGTTTAGTATTTACTACTTGGTTGAGGAAGTTTACCCTTTTCTGGTACTAACAAAATTTAGGAGCTTTGTTATGAGAGAGTCCTTTATGGTAGACGAGACTTTGCTTTGCACTTAAGATTTTGATAGTATTACTACGTTATCCGAGAATTCCCTACCAAAAGGGGTCTAGTTAAACTAATGAAAGAGAGGTTCCCCTTTTACGCACAGCAGGATATCCCTCAGAATTACTTACGAAGAGAAAGATGAAGCAGCTCTCACTAAGAAAATTTATTATTACCTTACTCTATTTCTTCGTACTAACTTCCGCTTGGACTATCTATTTTAGCTATATAATTTCCTGTGTAATCAGGAGCCCGTGGAATAGGTAGCAAAGTTAAGGCTGTTTTATGATCTTAAAGAGTTTATTTCAAATGCTGCAAAAAGATAAATACAAGACTTTTTAAACACTAATGAGGAAGACATTCTTTTGTATTACAGAGCGATGTTGTCGAGTTTTAAACACGTATGCACAAAAGCTTCTACTTAAACTCGAAACCTGATGAAGGTGTAGGTTCCTGTACTTTTCACTAGGGATGAGCTGCTTATATTATTTGGTTATAAATCCTCAGTTTTATATTGAATTTTAGTTGAATAATAAAAGACTTTTTTACCTCTTTAAAGAATTCCCTCTTATCTTATAAAGAGTTACCAATCTAATCGGAGTAAAATTTTTAAGGTCGCCAGGATTCCTTGTCTATCAACTCAGACATAATCTATAGTCGTAGCTTGTAGATCTCTGATGAGTGACCCTTGGGAATATACTTTGTTCAGATAAAAGATTTGTTTGGAAATCTAATAAAAGGCAACTTTATATCTTTATATATAATGGGATAAGTATTCTTGTATAACGAACCCGCGTTACTAAACTTAGATTTCTTTATTAAATTAAGTAATCCGCCCCCTTGTTAAAGGAACTCCTAATACAAAAGTATAAACCCGGGCCTATTCCAATAAATGTGGTTGCCCTTCATAGTTGTTATGAGCTTCCTACTTCCAAGGTTTTTAAAACTGTAATATGTCTATATTGCTGTATATCGTAATGCACAAGTATTTTCAGGCATTGTCAGCTGATTTTTAATACCTTATTCGGTACTGATGGGACTCGAACCCACAGCTTCTACCTTGACAGGGTAGTACTATAACCGATTGAACTACAATCCCAGCCTAATAAGGAGAATCCCTTACTCTTTGCTCTTTATTAATCCCTGTGTGTATTTCCTATACAACTCTTTCTTTTTGAATGACTTATAAAACCTATTTGAATTGCTTAATTATTGAAGAAAATTGAGTCGCCGGCTTGACTACTTTGACTGCTTTTATTTACAAGCTAAAGCTTACTTTTATATAAGGTACCTGGAGTAGCAAAATTTTAAAAAAGTAATTAAGGGGGAATATTACCTACTAAAGTTCTCATATTGCCTCAGAATCCTACAAATATATTCAGTAGAAAAAAAATAGGGTAAGTCTTGTTCAAAGTTTATCAACTCAGTCATTGTATACTTTGCTATATACCATTATAAAAGTAACTTCGCCTCTTAGAATTTTCCGTAGGACACAATAAAAGGGGGTCTAGATTTTCTTATTCAGTACAACACTGCCTTATTTCCATGGTTATCGGGATACCTAATTGTGACCCTCGTCTGTAAACTTTTTAAACTCTCTATCCAGAACAGAAGATTTTAGAGGTAATTACAGGATATACGCACCTTGTCGTTCCTTCCGTTAGTCAATTTTGTTGAATAAGCTCTGTGGGATAAGGGCCCGTATTCTTTCCAAACATTTCTATTTACAGACACTATGTCCTTTTTGTACTTTGTAATCCGGAATTCCTTCCTTATTTAGGCTAACAGAGCGTTTAAACCTCTTGAATATAGCAACCAACCCAAGCATCACAACCTATTGGTTAGTGCTTTCATTTTCATATAGACCAAGCACTGTCGGTCTTAATTCCTAAACCCCTGTTTTACTGCAGGAAGCCCTTTATATAGGTTGCTCTCTGATATCACTAAGATGACTCTTTGTCTTGAATTTGTAACCTACAATAATCCAAAAATAGAGTGTCGTGAGCCCTAATTAATTATCTGTTTACCTCTCAATCTAAATTAGCAGGATAGCGCTTATCGCTAAGTAAAAGTTAACTTTTGATACTTTTATTTCCTAACTTTGTTCTAAATAGAGCTAACACGATGGGCTAAGTACTCTCTTAATTGATTCCACGGTATCATTTTTATATGTACTGATCTCAAATCGTACTGAAGCTCTAATTGAAAATGGATCCCATACTTCTTTACTGTACTTATTGTCGATACATAGCATAGGAAGATTACTAATTTTGGATAGAAACTGTTCGATGCACCCCTCCTTATGGTATCTAAAAGGAACCCCTTAGAGACAAGCTGCTTCTTTATTTGACCAAATATACTCCAATTTTTGAGAACTGATATTAGAAACCTTGTTACATAAATCTAGGAACCAAGACTCAGTACAAATAATTAATGTCAGTTAAGAAGTACTTACATAACCCAGGAATTCTAAGCACAAACCTAAAAAACTCTCCTAACTAACAGAAAAACAGCAACAAACTAAAACCCAACAATTAAAAAACCTCGGAATAACATACTTATCAATAAGGTTAGCAATAAAAACGAAAAGAAGGAGGACTTCTACCTAGCGGGCAGCACCACTTTAAGATCTAAAATTAAGGCAATGTAAACCCTAAAATACTAAACCCTTTATTTATACCATATTTAAACTGTCTCTTTAACTCAAAAAAGTGCATTTCATTTTTACTATTCAAGGGCTTTTGAGCGAAGAGATTGCAGTGTCACCTTTTGGTTACTCGGAAAAAAGAACAGGTGGGTTTACTACTTTCTAATTTCTCTTTTACTTAGAGTAAATAGTACAGAAATCGCTTGAAAGCGCATTTAGTTATAATAAAGAATAAGAAACTAATTCTAGGCCTTTTTAATTCACTAAAACTTAGTTTAATAAACTTAGATGTATGATTCTTTGCCCCTTTTTAGTATCTATTTGTTTTCCGAGGGATAAGAATGTTTTGTAAAAAATTATTATCTGTATTTATGAATCCGTTTCATTGTCTAGAAGTTATCCCAACCTTTAGGATGGATACCCTTTGTGTAATAAAAATTGAAAAAGACTAAGAAATTTATGAATTAATCTGGGTAAAAAACTCAGTACCCTTCCGCGCGTATTATCTATATAGGCTAGTAAAATAGGTCGAATGCTAGCATCCCTCAAACTTAAGGATTCTTTTTATTGAACTGTAATTCTCATTTTTCATGTAAAACTTTAAAATTACTGCAGTTTCCTTAAGTGCGTTTTTAATTACAAAGGGTCTCTTTTAATAGTATTGGAACACTCAGAAGCAGAAAAATAGAACTTTCGCAAATCAGGATCTTCCTACTGGAGTCCCCGCTGTAAGCAAAGTAAGCAAAATTCCTGTAATATCTAGATATAGACTTTGAGTACTACCTTGCTAATAAGACATACCAGAATACCCTGGAAGATTTCTAAGCTGACACGAAGTCGAAATAAATAAACTTCTAATGTCGAGTTTTTGACTTACTAATAAATGGGGATCCCGTAGGAATCTGATAAAGCATAGGCTAGTTTCCGATATGCTCCTATTATCAACACGTATCTTGGAGTGGTAATATAGTTAAAAGGAATTCTTCTATTTAGGAATTGAAAATAGAAGTATAAGGTAAACTTGACTTTAGAATACTTATTTATTTTTGATTCTATGATATCCCCTACGATAAAGAAGAGCGGAAGCTACACGAGTAATTGACAGAATTGCAATAAGTTGCCTTATCTATCTGAATGCCCCGGATTCTTTTTTAACATTAACACAACCTTTGACTCTAAGTACGTTTTTTACTTAAGTCTCAGTTCTTTTTCTCAATGCTCACTATCGAGTCATGCAGGAGATACTATGAACTTGACGTCCCGCACTTTTCGTAAGCGCAGTCGACCTGTGAGATGCCTTTTTTCAGTAACAAGGGGTCGCTAAACAAGTAAAACGATAATTCTTGATTGAATTGTACTCTATTGATTGTTAGTCATTCAGTAAGCAGCGGGCCCATCAGGAGGAAGAATCCATTAAGAACTTTTTTAGCTTCATTACAATAGGAAGAAAGAGGTAAAGCTCTAGCCTCGAACCCACGTATCTTCTTTTCACAGCCAAGTGCTCTACCAACCGGTATAAGAATCTAGGATAGCCCGGTTTATTGTAGTCTTTACTGTGTCGGTTAGGTGAGTGAAACTTTTTTAATCCTAGAAGAAAAAGAGCATCTATTATATAAGAAGCAAAACACAAAATCGTATCTAAAATAAGTAAACAATTCCTAGATCTTCGGAACAAGTAACTAATTAATTAACAAATGTAAGTAAGAATGAGTAGCTTATATATAGAGTCAAGGAGTTTAGACGACCCCTTTGTGCAACGAACCTTAATAGCAGCCTTAGATAAGGAAAGGTATTAATATTATGCAGATGAGCTGGTTTACGCTTTTTTCGAATACACCTAACTTTTAAAATAGTACGACTTCAGTATATATTCCTTTAGCATATACCCTTATGCTTTTGATCGCTGTCCAGTAAAATTGCCCAGCCTAATGCTTTACATAATTTATTTGAGTTACACAAATGACTATATAAAAAAGGGGGGTTTCTTGTAACCTTACCTTTAGCAAACCCATATTACTTATATAGAATAGAGCTGTGATTGCTGAGCTTGGCTAGGGCATTACAAGAAAAGTACTTCAATAGGCACTCGTAAGAACTCTGAAAAGATTTTAAAAAGTTTCAGTTGTCCCGACCTTATCTTAGAAAGAAAAAGGAAAGCTAGAAAAGGGGTCTTTTATCATTGAGTTTGTACCACTAGTAGGGATAGCTACGTTAAAATTGGGAGCTCTAACAACTAACGACTCCAAAAATATCGTATTATACCAAATTAGAATTTAAACCGGGGTTTAGAACAAGATTAAATACTTTTTAGGGCATTTACCCTTTTTGTAGTATTCCCTTGTGGACATATAATGGTATTGAAAAAACAAAGTAGCTAACGAATATTTTTGAAAAAGCTACAAGAATCGCGTAGCAGTCATTTTGAGAGGAATAAACTCAAGAAGTAAGTTCCGATAAGAGGAGTAGCAAGGAACCATAAAGGAAGCTCGTCAAATTAGTAGTATACTCATAAGTTGGCTTTTCTCTCTTTTGTATTAAGCTTTTTATACCTGTCCTATATACACCGTTAGTTTTGTATATTATAGTAAGGATCTCATTATAACATTAGCTATAAATTACTTGCTATGTCTATACATTTATGTACTCGCAGTGATTAGAAATAGTAAAAAAGAGGGGGTAGTACCCCATTTTGAAGAAGGGTCACGAGACAAAAGGTTCTTCGTAGGTAATTTCTACTATTTATTCTAAACGGATCCCCCCTACTTTAAAAGGGTTTAGATACATAAATAAAGAAGGTATTTTGAGATAAGAAAATAGTGTTCTTTTGGGTACTCGTATCAGGACAAAAAGGACTCTAAATCCAGTAGGTTAAAAATAAAGCAAGACTCTATATCGTATGAATTTATAGGTTTATCTTGGGAGAAAGGCTTAGCTTACTATAAAACTATTTGTTTGTGAGATTCAAACTTATGTTTTGAATTGTGATACTCACGGATCCGCTGAAATGACTACACGTTACTGTATGGACAGCTTTATTTCATTTAGAGTACTAAGCTTTATAATAGGGATAGAGTATGAGCAAAAGACAGTCTTGCTCTTTGGAAAATATTACACGGAGACTTCTAAATCTATAATAGCGAAGGTACTCATTCAATGACGTAAATTGTCTAATAACGAATTAATTTATTGTTCTCGCACTTATTGTTTCTTGGTAGGCTTGATGCTTTGCGTAGAATAGTGGTAAAATACAGGTAAGAAATTATACGTGGTTTGTTAGGTTTTAAAACTAGAATAAAGTTCAAAGCTAAGATATTCTTGAGTGAGGACCCATATAATATTAAAACCAATTCTTTTGGTTTCAGCCAATACTATAACACACCGCAACTGATACAAAGAGTGTTGGTTTGAATTGAGAACTTTATTAGTAGCATTATAATAGGATTTGCTATTATGTCTGGTCAAAGTAAGGGACCTCTTTAATACATAGTAATAGTGCAAAATAAAGAAGGACATCTAAAAGAATTTTTTAATTCGCACTCTATTGAAACAATTCGAACCCCAAAATAAAATATTCTATGTTGATATTATCCTTATTTAACCGATGCTTTGCAACTCAAACTTTTCCCTCTTCACAAAAAGCGGAACATATACTTGTTGTTCATTCAGTGGCCAGTGTAAATATAGTATAACTATCAACAAAGTTCTATTATACATAATTAGAGCCCCCGCGGAAGCCTCGTAGATGCTAGTCAAATAAACTGTATATATAATTGAAAGGATTACCTGAATGGAAATAAGATTTGAACCTTGGGCTTTCGTACTAGGAATACTGCCGCTTTAGTTGCAATAAAAAATTTATACAGTTTTTAGGTCATTTTGTTGGTTAAATGCTTTTTATGTATCCTCCGTTTTTTTAACACAAGTATATTTAGTAGATCACATAAGGTACTTAAATCTCTCGAGAAGCACTTAAAATACTGAAAAATAAGGGAATTGGACTCGAACTCGGCAAGAAGCCCTCTTTAGGTAGTACAAAAACCGAATAAGGGGGATTTAATCCCTCTTTTCTGTAAAAATGACACTTTAAGAGAGGCCCTCTGACTCCTAGGGCTCCTATCAATATCTTGTTTTTTCTTCTTGTACATACAAGCTGTGTCTAGATCTACTTAACGGGTTACTATTCTGTTACTTCTCGGGTGCACAACTTTTATTTATAAGGAAATAGATGCCTTTTATAGAAAACACTAACTCCGAATGTAATTTCATAAAAAGGAGGCAGTAAAAGCATACGTTAGAGAACTCTTTTTTGGTTTGATTGCCAGCTCAAACTTTTAAAGGAATCTGTTTTTTGTTAACCTAGGCAGGCGATAAAAACCCGCGGTGTTTGATATAACTTAATCAGTTGCATTACCACTGGAGTCAAGACTTAAACTCTAAGCGAAATAAGAATGAAACTATATATATATTTAATATGCTAAAGCCTATACCCTGTAAAAGTAAGATTCCCTTAACTGTACTTATAATATTTGATTCATTTTTTTTTATTTTAATAAAGAATTTTTACCAAAGCACACGGGGTCCTCTATGCACTTAATTTAAGTTAATAGTCTTCTTTCCGCTTCGGTTCCCTTAGAGCGGACAGCAAACACCTATAGGATTACTAAGAATAATATTCTTAAATACCCCCGTAGAAAGGCGTTAACTATAGCTTTTTCGAAGTAATCGAATTGCCTGTTATGGTATGGGATACTTTATTTCACGTAAGTAACTCCGGGTGGGCTCTAACAAAGCGAATTCAAAAAAAGTAGAATTACAGCTATCCCGAATACCTTTGAAAGGAGTTAGAGCACGACACCTTGAGTGAGGGGCTGCCCATAGTTTTATATATAACAACTTTTCTTTGTATTAATTAAACTTATTTTTTTCTCAGCGGTTCTTACTAATCCCCTGATTTCGTTTTTATCTATAAGGGTCACTTTTGCTTTAATTTCTCTAATTATATATAATCAATAATGTGAAATGTCCTAGATAATTTCTTCTTTTATTCATATAAATAAGGAATTCTACTAATGTTAATGTTTAACCGTATACTTGATTGAATCCTTTCAGAAAAGCTATATCCTCCAAGGGATCCTTATCAAAGCAATTAAGTGCAAAAAAAGCTCCTTTGTTTTAAACTCTGTGGGATTCTTTTCGGCCCCTGGACTATCATAATTAATAATTTTTTACACCCCCCAATATTGGAGCAAATAGAGAGTTTTTAGGGTTTTTTGCACGAATTTTCTATGAAACAAATTATCCTAAAAAGGGGCCTTTTAATAAATAAGGGTTTTGTTTTTACAACTAGAATTAGCCATTTACCGAGATTTTTCGTGTTGTATTACCTTTAAGCCCCTTTCTGCTTCTTTTAGGAATTTTGGGGTTTTCATCTTCATCTGATGAAGCTTTTTTGCTTGGAAGGCAGTAATACTGGCAAAAATAAAGTGAGCTGTACTGAGTCCAATTAATAGGCTGCTTTCTTATATTACTTTAAGAAGTATGCCGGAGCTAACTACAGTAGGTATTCAAAAAATTTCTATAGCTAGGATTCTCTACCTACTTTCGTGGGCCCATAACGGGGGTTTAGAACCTCTCGCGGTTTCCCTTATTCTATAAATTTTCGTTTGATTTCCTATATTGATTATAAATAATCTGTGTTTGTAGTATTACAGTCAGTCTTAACAATATAAAAAGCACTTTTCAGTATATTTAGCAAACAAGAGTTCTAGCCTCCTATGTTCTACACTATCTAGGATTAAGTAATCCCTTGTAAGTATTCTGTATACGTATTTTACTGAGTATCGAAACTAACCTCTATAGGTTAAGCCGATTCGAACCTCTGTCTGCCTCTATTTTTTTAATTTGTCATAACATGCCTCTGTCTTGTTATATTTACTCGATAAGAACCTTTATACATGCATTTCCTAATCCTTGTTATACTTTTTACTAAGAAGGCCCCTTATAGTAGTTGCGCACTAACGACTATCCTCTGGCTAAAGCATTCTGAGACTCTCTTTTGTTTTGTTGGGGATCATACTGAGTTTAGAATAAATCAGGTTATTGTATGTGGGGAAATCACGGAATTCTGAAAGTTATAAGATTAGCGGTTAATTCCTATTATATAGTTAGTAAACCAATGGATTTAAAGTTCTTTCTTTACACTGCAGGAAATTTATCCTATCGCTTCAAAGAGCTCTTTTAGTGCCCTTAACTGATATTTTGCTAGTAGAGTCAATTTGTGAGGATGGAATTGATGTGCTATTTATAGAAAGTTACTTTGTTTTAATTGTATTGGAACACTTTTAGAGGCTCCATTAACCAAAAGGGTTCTATACCTAGGAGCTCTACTAGAACAAAAGTTTACTAAGACTGGGTGTTATAATAAAGTCCAAAAAGGCCACGGTTAAAAGGTTCAAGTCGTAGAGTTACTGTATAAAAGGGACATAAATAATTAAGGTAAAGCTCTGCCCGCAAATAGGACGGCCCGGATTGTATCTAAATTCTATTTATCTGGAATTAATTTCGGTACTTTTGAGAATGGTTAGGCAAAAAGAAACTAACTAGCTCAAATTGTGAATTAACCAGTTTTCCTTGCAGAGATATAGGTAACAGTAACAAATAAAAAGAAAAAGGTGCACCTCGAGTAAACTACTTAGACTTTTCGTAGTCCACTCTGGGTAAGTACATAAACAAAATTAAGACTTATTCTTTTTTAGAACAAGGGGTCTAAGATTGTGTAGGAAGTCTTTACTTTTAGATTAGTTCTTTTATTCCTGAATTAGAAATTTTTTAGGATAGTGCGTCAAGTCATATAACATAAAGAATAAGTTTAAACTTGTTTTGTCAGGATGAAACTCTGTGAACTAATATACATATATTAAAGGATACACTCAAAATTGAAGTATTCTTTTAGTAGAAAGAAATCAAGCCTTATCTGGGAAATGAAATACCTTGCTTTAAATGAAAAAAGTCTTAATAGAGCTAGGCAAAGCTTCTTTGAGAGTGATCCGTTAAACTGGAAAGTAGTTAATAAAATATTACTTTATTGAGACGAAAATACATTAACTATAACTAACAACGGTACCGAAAAGAGTCCTAAAATAAAGGAATATAAAGTAAGCCCTTTATATAGTAGCCAAAGAAAACGTCTAAAAAAACCAGTATCCTAATCTGGCTGTTCATCCGTTTTGGGACCTAAGTGCTATAAAACAAAAAGAGTATTGTAGTTAGTTATTTTATTCTTATAGTTATTCTGATTCTCGTCTTACTTTATCCTGGGAATCTCTTATAGTATAAGGGAGCGTTTTGAGCCTACGAGTCAATTTGCATCTGAAGTTCTATTTTGCTTATATGGATTCTGGATACTTTGAGTTCTACTTAGGAGGTGGTATTTCCGTATTTTCTTGAGTACGTAATTTTGGAGGTTTTGGTATACTGAGACGTTTCCGTGATATAAAGTAAGAAGGTAGATTCAATTCGGTACTAACAAAAAAAATCTATTAGTTAATAGCTTAAGGGCCCTTTTGTTATAGCTTAAATAAGCCTTTTTGAAAATATTTACACAAACCATACCCAATAGAATATAAGCAGCAGCGGAGCTATACTGCTTCCCCAAATTAATATACCGACTATGTAAATTAAACAAAAACAAATTTATTATACTATTAAAGGGGGTTCCTAACCCGAGATATACGTAACACTTTTTAAAGGGCAATCACTTTCATTAAAGAAATAGATTTACTATAAAACTCATCTAGGAGATAATAAGGGTTTACGCATTGCCTTAGCATCGCCTTTCATTTAAATGTTTTAGCAAATAACAAAACGGAAATCCTTTCTACTGCCCAGTTAAATAAGTTTGTGAGTAATTTCTAAGTCCCTGAATTTCTTATTATTCCCTATTCTCTTTCAAGATAAGAGAAAATCCAGCGATAAGGTTTGCCCCAAGTCTTAAGGTTTCGAACCCACTAACTGGATACCCTGCCTAGATTTGAGCTCCCCTTCCCATAAGCCTTCCAGATAAAATGTATAGAAAGAGTTAGTATCTGGTACTATCTACTGAACATTCAAACAAAGCAATTAGGAGGTATATACCTATAAACGTTTACTATGTGTTGTCATCTAAATACTTTAAAAGTTTATCGTGTGGAGATTCCCTTAATAAAAAAATAAAATAGTACTTTTTTAGATATTCTCGGGTACTTTCTTTGTTAGAGGTATCGTAATTCGAAGAAGGTTTATTAAGACATACCTTCGAGAAAGGGGTTAACATTCAGCACTACAGGACAGGTATTTTATATCTAACACCGGTTTTTACCATAAGATTAAGAAGAATATAGGACTCTAAAATATTAATTAAGGGACGCTTAGGTAACTCTTTTTTTATTTTAAATAATACACCTTAAATAAAGGATCAAAATTACCCTTGGGATACGAATATAAACTTTTTTCTGCAAAAACTCGCCAGTTTAAGTTCTTGATTTAGCTTCTTTAGTAGCTTAGCTTTAGTGATAAACCAGGCCCCTTGCGCCCTTTTTAATATTTTTTTTAATATGAGGTTGATCCACTACTGCCTATAAAGATTATCCATAGGGACCATATAAAAGTTAGTACCGGACCCTTTTTACACGGGAAGTTATACCTTTGACATTTTCATTGGAATCAAAAGCTCCGGTCTACAACTCCATCTGATTAAGCTAAGAAAGTGCAATTAAAACTTAGGTCTGCCTTGCGCTCGTTTCTTTAAAGAGGAGTCTAGCAAGAGCTTATTTAACTTATGTATATGATTCAATACTTAATTTATGAGCCATTTTGACCCCTACACATAGTAAGAATAGGGTACAGAATAATGAGCTTGTTATTTTGTTAGAGCATAAAAAATTCTAACTATAATTAGTAAATCCCCTGAAAGAAAAAGGGCTTGTTCATCCTAGAATGGAGGCTACTTTTCTTTCGTCCTCAAGCAGATCTCTTATTATATTGCTTAATGATGGAGATAGAAGATAAGAGCTACCTACTTATCAAGAACGTATTTATTATTTTAAAGTTTATATACTCAAGGTATAAGCACTTAAGTAGAATCCTATATATAAGCTGTTTTTCTTCCGATTCTAAAAACTCCTGTACATTTATGACATACGAGTTTCCTCGTAAGTGTTAAAACCAACTCAAACTTTATTCTTTCATTGAAAAACTTGCAGGGCCAGGGTAAAGTCCTTAGAATTTTTTTAATGTTGTTGGTACTCTCTTTCTAATGGAGTCGGCGGTAATTAGGGTAAAAAGAAGGGGTTGTAAGTATACACACTAATACAGAAAAGTTTCGAAAAAACCTCTATTCGTGGCTAGTAGAGTAAGCACTCTTATACGATATATTACCTCTGAACACTATTTACCGTAATTGTAAATTCCGGGATATAAGCCTTTGGCATTTTTCAATATTCAATTTGCCTGTAGTTAGCGATTATTTATATTATTCTAATTTCATCTATTAGTCTAACAGGGCTCCTCATTTATTTCATACCGTTCTGCTTAGTTATACTAATACTGAGTCTCCGTTATTTTCTTTTATATTTTATAACGCTTGAGTTTTCCTTGCATTTCGCTAGCCTGTAAGTATATAACCTCGCGGACATGGAAAAGCTTTCTCCAACATATTAAAAATATGAGTCACACTTGCTTATCCTATAATTTCTTAATGTGCTAACAGGTATACTTTTTGCTAAGTATCCTAAATAGTAAAATATTTAAAAGGAAAAAAACTCTTCTTTTGTTTAATTGCCATCTCAAACTTATAAGGGGTTCTTTACTTTGGTAAACCTACTTTGATGAGATTCGAACCTGTGGCCACACTTGCAATTGAGTTCTGTTTGCCTAGGTTTTGAACTAATAAGCTACCCCTCATATTAAGTTTACTAACATTCTAGGGAAAAGGTTGACAATAGTTTCAGCTTTATTTATAGGTATCCTTAATCTAAGCGATTCAATCCAACATTATTTTACAGCCAAAGCTTGTCCTTAACCGGCTTATTTACTTTGGTAGAGGCCTCTTTGAACCTACGCGCATCCCGGTAAATTTACGAGGTACCATTTTTGATTCACCAGAAATGCAAATAAAGAACATTGACTTGAAAGCTAAATAAACGGAGGCTTTTACTAATCTATTTTATGAAATGATAAGCTTACTTTTACTATAATAAGGTATACTAAAGGGGCTTCCTCTTTTCCCTTTTATAGGGTAAAGACGTACCCTTACTACTTTATTTAGCGACCCCAATCCAAAAAACGTTCTAACTTTTTGATCGCTCATTAATTAGATTAATTAGAATTGCTTAGCTAACCTTAAAAGTGTCCTTGTAAATTATAAATAAGATAGTAATTTTTATTATTAGCTATATGATATGAAGAATCCATGGAATAAGAAATAAAGAAAGACGTTTAATAAGCATAAACAGCATCTAAAATACAACACGAAACCGCGTAGGATATTTGGATATTCTTCCTCCGGTGCACTATACTGACTAAAGCGTGGTAATAGGTTAAAATCCGTAGGACTCTATTGAGTTGTATCTTGATTTAACAAACTAAAGCTTCCCAAATACTTCCTACGAAAATAGTTTTTTGAATCTTACGCAATTCAAGGGCTCCCTGTGCTAACAAACTCTAATCCTTAACTTCTTACTATAAATCCGGATAGACCAACTATACTATATAATTCGACTTACCTTATAAGTTATGGAGCCTTCATATATAGTTAAGTAAGTCTAAAAAGTGAGAACTAATTAAATAACACAATAAACCTTATAGCCTAATCTGGCGACTAACTAATACTAAATTACTCAGATAAAAAAACCTAAAATTTAGATTATAACTCGAAAATTTTTGTCTAGTTAGGAGTTAAGAATGGACATCACCATGTGTTGCATCCCTTAGCAAAGAATCTATTCGATAGAGATTTTTTAAGTATCTTTTCTTAAACGTATGCTTTTTTAATTAAAAAAGAGAATACATTTTCTCCTTGGAAGAATGACAGGGTAGCTTAAGACACCCGTTTGCTAAATTAACATAAAAAGTTCGAATCTTCTTTTCCTACTTATATGCACTTCATGTACTCAGCCCATTTCCCGCGGATATCGGTGTATGTGACACGAAATAAAGCTGTACTTGGTTAAAGTATTAAGTCCGATAAAGTTTTAAAAGTAATTTTAAGAGCTAAGATCCTTTGTGGTTTGAAAGGAGAAAGGGAATGACTTTTGTAGTTAGTGTAACTGGTATTCTTTTAATAAAAGACCCATTAAGACATGTTAAATTTTAAGCTATAGGGAGTCTATTTTATTAAACTAATGTTTAGTGTATTACTAAGGAGTAGCTGGGTATGTTCCTTGACGCATCCTGCTTTCAATTATATCTTTTATAGATTATACTCTAACTTTGTGATCTCGAATCTGAACTTGAGAGAGGATATTCATTTTTTTAATATCAGAATTTCAATCAAGAAAATACTGCAGCCGGATACCCTTAGGAATACTTTTTGCGAGGCTTAATTATATAAGATATAATCCTAATTTTGGAAGCCAAGGGAACCTTTTCTAAATTTTATTGTATAAACCTTTATTTTTAAATCAGGTGAAAACTTGGAAGGTAGGTTTTGAACTTACAACAGGCTAGTTAACTTACGTATAGCTCTAGTTATCAGGACTGTCTAGGCTTTCCTGTCTGTAAAAGTTTTTTCCGTTATAACAAACAACGACCGTAATATTATTAGTGAGTTGCTTCAATTGTTAACTAAACTCTAAGGTCTGATGTAATATATCAATAGATTCCTATTCTATTTTAGAACAGAGCTATTAAGTTATTTTTAAACTAATTAAACTGCAGTTGGGGAACTTCAATGCATGGATTTGAAACTAAATCTTTTCTTTGGGGCATTCTTAGGGACACGACTAATAGAGGTGGACCCCTAGCTTAAAAGGAATAGCTACCAATAAATAAGGAGTTAAACCTCGATGGACTATAAAATATTCAGTACTTTACTAGGTTCCACAAGACAGAGGTAAAGCTAAAATTCAAAAATTACCAGAAAAAACTTGTCAAAGAATCCCGTGTTTTTCCTTCTAAAAAAGGATATCTTTGTAAGTCTTGAGAAAGACCATATTATAATCGCACTTTAAAAGAGATTTAAACCCAATTCCTTCTTTTCTCTTGTTAGGATACTTTTAGCAGCTTAATGATAAGGGGTTTACCCAACTGAATATAGATGAATATTCGCTATTAT